>CBVK0100604650.1:0-13137 GCA_900067695.1 Picea abies | reverse complement strand
CGGGGGGGGGGGGAACCATCATAACAAATGATGACGTACCATGGAAAACATTTATGACACACGATCCCCATCAAATAAAATCTAATGATTTCGATATTCCGTAATCATAACTCGATATGTCAAATGCGCACTCGTACATGCAGAATCATAATCGGTCACCTCCCCAACATGCTGCATTAAATTTCTGACAGTACCACCACAATCTGTCATCATTTCCAAGCATTCCAGCGTTGTTTCATCCGCTGCCCCCAAAAGTGATATGACGTTATTTTAGTTTCCAACGGATTTGGAGCCCTGTCATTTTCCCCTACCAGCTAACTGCATTCTTCATGCTAACTCCGCCTTTGCAGCAATGGGTGGACAATCTGTGTGGCATGAACTTGAAGATACAACAAGAGTTCGGAACAATTAGGAGGTATGGTAGGTCTTTGAGAACACGGGCTGGAATGTCTACTTTGACAGATTGAAAGGGTCGAACAAAGAAATCGTGACGGAATTCACACTCAACTTGAGAGAAGGAAGCTCTCGAGTCTGCAGAATTGAAATTCCTGTGATAGAGGAAGCCATCACAGAAGTTAGTGGACTCCCTCAAAATAGACAGTGATGGTTTTCAAGAAGGTCTATCCTTCTAGAGTTTCCCGAAGCATTTTTATAGGCAGGAGAAAGCATTGTGCAGAAGGGTCGAGGATATGACCGAAATTCGCTGCCGCATCCATGGAAGGAGGTAGCAGAATTCACCATGAGATATATGCCTTGTGAAGGAAGATACTCCACCATATTCAAATACCATCTTCGAATACTAACTCACCTACGATTTCCCCAAGCAGAGGCTTTCTCACTAAATATGCCTTATTTCTTATTGAGAAGCCTTCACCTTATGGCACATTCAGCTTAGGAGTCGCAATAGGTATTGGCGACCATCACCCACCATGGGCTGGTTTAGCTGTTAGTAATGAATGCCATCAGAAAAATCCCGATTCTGTGGGAACTGTTTTGGGACTCCACAGAGGAAGAAGTAGTAGCCACTGTGGCTACTAAGGAAGATGAACTAGAATCCACGGAGGAGGAAAATGCAGGTGAAGATGACTATGTTGACCAAGAGGAACTGGAAGAGATGGAGATGGAAGCTGAAGCATTCGAAGAAGAGGCTGGTCCTCAAGAGAAAGCCAAAAACATGGAATCTATGGAAGATGCATAATTTGACACAGAAAGGCCCACTAGTACCATGGCCGAGGCTTCCCCACAAGAACCAGTCTCGCCTATGGAATTAGCAGAACAATGTGATAGCATGACAACCACAGAAGCAGGGTCAGAACAAACAAGAGCAGGTGAATTGATCGATATTGCGACCGAGGGTACCCCACAAGAACCTCCTGTCACCATGGAATTGATGGAGGAGATTAACTAGAATGAAGAAGAGGTCGTGACCACCCCGACCATAGAGCCCATGGAAGAAGTGTTGGGAGAACTAGAGCATGAGGTTGGCGCTGAACCATAAGAACGAACGTCGACCTCAGAACCAAATATTGAAGATCCCTTCCAGTTCTCCTTTTTCTCATTTATTCCAAAAGGAGCAACGCGAACTCGTTCCCTTCGGCGTTCAGAAGAAGATCCCGTCATTCCTCCAATTCTATCACAAAAGACACAGTTGTGTGATGTGGACGATACTTAAATAGATACACCAGTAGGAGAGCATCTCCCAGGGACACCACCAGTCGCGGTGAGCCTGCAACAAGAGGAATTAGTTGTAGGCAAAGAGGAGGGACCAAGCAAAGTGGTCCCGACGAATGAGCCAATGGAAGAGCCAGGCGAGAAGGTCATAAGACTCCCTACCAAACAAAAACATCAGCTGCAATTGAAGGAGACAATGTGGATTAAGATGGAGGTCAGGAAACTAAGGAAACAAGTACACAAATTGCAGGAGTGGATGAAGAAATACAAGCAAAAAGATAGAAATCCCAAGACCATAGGAGTAGAAACAGAAACTCAGACGGACCAGGCAGCCATAACCTCTGCTGCTACTCAAACATACCCGATCGAGTGATTGTTTGAAGACCGTGAGCATGCCTTAACAGTCGAAGTGCAGACTTGGAAATCTACTATGACTTAGTATAAAAATGAAATTAGAACACAGGAGCAAGCCTCCACAACTGTTTTTGAATATGTGTAGCATATAGACATCATGAGATTAAGGCATGCGAAGTAGCAACTCAAGATGGAGCAGCTGGAAAAGCAAGTGGTAGAACTGAAAATGGATAAAGAGTAGATGTTTAGTTTAGCACAAGAAGTGATGGCATGTCGCCCCCCTGCTTCTAGTTATTCTTTGTTTTTGCATGAACGTTTTCTTCTATTCTGCATGGAGAGAATAAAAAATGAGATTAGTTATAAGATAGAAAATGGTGTACAATTCCTCTGAATAATGAGGCACCACGACGTGCCAACTTAGCATTTGATGTGTGAATTTTACCTACATGGATATCTGCTGTGCCTGGACAGAGATTTCAATCTGGTCCTGTATGTGGGAGACATTCATTTAAGGGCCCCCACCTCTTACACTTTCAACCAGATCAACTGGCAGAAGGCTTTTAACACATTTGAATCTAATCAGGTTACAGAGCCATTTATGGTAAGAGGAGAACCTGAAAGGGTAGTCACCACGTTCAATAAACACAACACCTTTTTGGGAATTGAGGCGAATAGAGACAGAATGATGAGGACACAAAATTGGTGCCTTGATATTTGTGTTAAGAAAATAGTCACATTTCATGAAGAAGCCCCTGACTACTGTCAGAAAAGGTGGATGATGACACCTATAGCTGTCTAGAACAGGGAACCTTTTGGGGCACCAAATTTTGTATGGGTGCTCCCCAGAGTGCCTAGATATGTGGCATGTGTCCGAACAAGCGGGATTCGATGGATGGGACTCCAGTTTCAGTTTCCCACTATTTGGTTGCCAGTAGAAGATTACACTCCAACATATATCATCCCAGAAGATTGGTGGGAAGACGTCCACCTCTCAGATGGTTTTAAAGTTCTAGGAACAAAGATGGCCAAAGAATATAATCCTGCCCATTTTCAGGAAGCCCACAGTCAGTGAAACCCAGACCTGCGGAAGTGGCGAACTGCATGAGGGCATGCAGAAGGGTAGTTGGGGGGAGATGTTGGGCACCAAATCGGGCTATCTTTCTGTCACATTTCCATTACCTTTTTGACCCTTTTACACTTATTTACCTATGTTTACTATGCTAAAACTGTGAGGTAAATACCCCTACCTTGTCTATTGGAATATTTTATTAATGAAGTGAAGTCACGGAGTTTTACCTATTCGCAACACTAAAATGATGTTTGACCACAGCTTTTGGAGAATAGGAATCAAGGCCTCAGCATCTCACGACAAATCTGCTATTCAACTATTTTGAGAACAACAACGACCAAGCCAAAAGGAGGCCGTGCAGCTGGAGTTGTAGATCCCTGAACCATCTTGGGCGTTTCATTGATATTGTCTATCTGGTACTGGTGCCATTCCAACTAATGTATATTTTTAAGGGTACGGTTACCATGTTTTGGGGAAATAGGTTGTTCCCCCTTTTGATGTATAAAAGACAGTTTATTCCTGTAACTGGGGATGTCCCCATTGAGATTGTAATAACCTTTTTAGATTTATAAAGCATTACCTATTTTGTTGTCTTCATCTTTGTTGTAACTAGCACAACCCTGATCAGAGAGCTAGGCCCGCTCTTCTGATCAGGTGCTGCGTCATCCTGTGTGTGTTATTTATCAGTTTTATGATTGTTGTTACAGTGTGTTATTTATCAGTTTTATGCTTGTTGTTACAGTACATTATTTAGTAGTTTATGCTTGCTGATTACAGTGTTATTTCTTAGCTTATGCTTGCTGTTACAGCGTATGATTCTTATGACTACCTTCCAGAAGTTGTAGTTAATCCAATTGACAGTGATGTTTTGAATCTTAAATTGTAAACCCTTGGCCAGAACGAATTGTACTCTTGCCCCTGCATATACCTTGCACATTTCCTTGAAAGGATATGCACCCGAATTGATAAATTAATGTAGGAAAAGGGTGAATAAATTATTCATACTTGGACCCCAACATGCCCCTGTGCTAAAAAATGGTTCCGTTGCTGGGACCTGAAAGTATGATTTCTTGGAATTGAAGAAAATAGAAAAGCTACATGTGTAGATTTGTTGATGTAGTGCGCAGTATTCTAATCATCTTGCAAAACTTTGTGCTAAGAAAAAGAAGTTCGATCTGAAGAAAAGAGGTAAGATGTTAAAGCTTTGTTCTCTAGTAAAGGTAAGACAAGTGGAAATTTTTTCTTTGAAAGTATGAATCTAGGTACGTTTGATAGATTTTTGTCCTAGTCTAAAAACTAGGGCACAACTAGAAGAAACAATATCTGATTTGAATAAATTTGATAGAGATAGTGAAAGATATGTTATTCCTATGCATAGAAAGAATTTTTGGACTAACAAGTGGATGGATGACCCTAGAAAGAATTTTTTCAGATTGTAGGTCCATCACTGTGATCCCAGTGTGTAGTAAATGAAAGGTTGGGGATCGTTTAAGAGAAAGAGAGGATTGACATTGTGTTATAACTATAGAAGATCGAGACATCTTGCTAAGGAATGCCCTGGTGTAGGTCCTATTTGTCTTTGTTGTAAAGATATTGGCCATAAGGTTGAGGATTTCCCTAGAATGATTGCTAAAGTTGAAAAGATGAACATGAGACAAGAAAAATATCAAGAAACTAAGGATATGTTAATGAACTAGAAATAACCAGAGACTATGTTATTATAGCTGAAAAAAACACTGAATGATCATAGAGACATCAGTCTACCAGATATCTTAAAAGAGAAGTAGTGTATAGAAACAAGAATAGGAGACTTCGACATAGACTATGTATTAGATGAAGAAACACATGTGAATATTATGCCAGAAAGCACTTGGGAAATTTTGGGAAAGCCTACTATGGTTCCTTCATTGGGAAGGATAAGATTGTTTAAAGGAAAGATGATAACCCTATGTGGAAGAGTTACTAATATACCTATGATTTCCCATGGAACATCGATTGAAGAAGAATTTGAAGTCATTAAGTTTGTTGATAACAACGCTCCTTTTTCACTTTTGTTAGGAAAGACCTGGATTGAGAAAGATCATATCCGAAGGAAAGCAGAGGAGTAAGCCACATAATAGAAAAAACAAGAATTAAGGGACTTCATAGCTAGAAAAATAGAGCAACTAATACAAGAACAAGAGGACAAGTTGAAGCAACAGAAGGCAAGAGAGTTAGTTGTCGAAGTTGAAATAACACAAGAAGGCTTAAAGAACCTATCCATGCAGGAAAGAAGTATAGCCACCCCATAAATAGTAAGAGAAGAAGTATTACTTTTAGACCCTTCGAAAGACCCTCAGTAGTGAGAAGTTACTACGCTAAGAGAAGATAAGAATAAGAATGGAAAAAAGAAATCCAGAGACTTAGATCATAGGAAAGAAAGCAAGAAATCTCAGTAAGAAGAAAGAAAAGTTAGAAAAACTGTAGGAAGTCTTAGAGAAGAATTCGCATAAGGTAGGCTTGTAGAACTTGAACCTCGCTGGAATAGCAGAACAAGACAGAATGGCACTTCACCTCGATGAAGCTATATGACCGTTGGAGGCATCTTGACTATTAGAATGACACTCCAGAATGATGAGAAACACAGTTATTACTGGAAAGATTGCCATTGGACCGTTGAGACTGTGCCATAAGGGATGGAATCGTATTGATAGAGGAATTCTCACTCGTTGGAGGAATCCATTACGACGTTGCTTATTTAACCCGTCAGACGTTGCACTAGGACCACCTTTTGAAAACTAAGATATACGAGCTAACAGAGAAGTGATTTCATACCGCATTGTACTATCTAGACCTTGCCATTGATTTGATTACCCTAAGTGTCCATTCGCCTACCCTAGTTATTTTATTACAAGTGTGAATGTCAGGCGAGCATAGCACACTAGAGAAATCTGTAGAAGAGAGCTTGATCGACCTCATGGCTGAGAAAGTCATGTATGTAGGAATATAGGCATTGTTGATGGGCAGATTGCAAGCGTCCCCCTCGACTGCACGTCGGTCTAGCCGAACCGTGACCAAGAAAAGAAGCAAGCACTACGACGATCTCGTGCATGTGAAGAAGATCCAGTTGGTCTTGCCCGACTACATCCCACCTTTGGTTGGCACAGTTATTCATGACAACGTCCCACATGATTTCGAGTACACGCTAATCACTGTGTACCTCTTGAAGGGGATACGTGCAGTCAGACTATAGTTGGGACTGATCCCAGCTCTCAAGATCAGTGATTTCAACCTTGGAGACCAGAAGAACTATGTGATGCTCGCACCACATAGGTACTTGATGAAGACGTCTGGGAAGAATCCTAAGATAGTCCCCCAACCGTGGATCAAGGAGATTGCGATATCGATGATCTTAAAAGTGACGAAGATCCCCCACTTCAGAAGACATCAAGAGATTAATGTGTGCGTTAAACACCTCTTGTCGTGCTATCATGGAGGGTATCTTTGGTTAGATAGGCGCGTCACTTTGGATCCGATGCTGATCCACTTGATCACTAGATTGAGCATGCAGGGACCAGACCCTTAACAATTATACCTAGGGAGGCTGTAGATCGCTCCCTGGCACAACATATCAAGGAGGCATATGGCGATGTGGAGAAGGTGAAGCAAGGCTACAAGGTAGCCTCCATCCAGGATGGCATAGTGCACCTAGATTGTCAGCTGATCGCTGGAAAGCTCATCAGAAAGAATTGGCAGACACAAGTCATAGGGTTCATATTTGACCTCACAGGGAAGTGTGTTGAAGGAATGCAGATGAACAGGGTGAGCTACCTCGTCAATGAGTTGGAGAAGGACTTCCGCAAAGTGCAGGACCAAGGGTACGAATTCCACTTCAGTTGGTTACTAGTGCTCATTGCATTTGTTTCTTGGGAGATTCCGGAGGGAGCGACATTCCCATAAATCGAGCCATCGGAGCCATTGACCACGAGGTTCACAACCTTTTGGTATACGAGCGATATGGTGAAGCAGTGGAAATCAAATGCGTTGTTCCACGCTTACATACAACTGAAGCTCTCCATTGAAGCATTTCCGTGGATGACCCAGAACACTTTGCACACATACAGGTCGCTAGAGAAGTTTCATGCAGACCGACCCTTCATACACATCATTGCGTGCAGGGACGAAAGCAAAGAGGAGTTGTAGTCCTACTACAAATTGACCGATGAAGACATGGAGGAGATAACCAAGGAATGGCTAGCCGAATTCCTTGTACCAATCGAAGATGTAGAACTCTCCGACCCCGACATCATCGAAATTTCATCAGTCACCCAGACTGAGTATGATGGACAGAGCAGTGCAAAGAAAAAGAAGAAAAATGAAGAAGTGTAGAACATAGACAGTGAGGAGAAGGATAACGCATCAGAGGAAATTGTGCCTGACTCACCTATAGGAGGAGGAGGAAACAAAGTAAACCAAGAGGAGGAAGGAGAAGAAGACAAGAAATAAAAGGGCTAAGTAACACCGCCAAAGGATCCCCTCACCACAATAGAAGCATCGCAAAAGAGAAAGGTTTCCCCGGAGAAACCTTCAGCAATAAAGAAGGCTTGAGACAATAAGCCTCAGTCGTAGAATGTGTTCACAGTGGATGATATCCATCTCATCATCACAGTTGTAGAAGATGTCTCAGAGGATATCCTGTAGAGACATGAAGCGAAGCAAGAGACACTGTATGACAGAATAGAGAAGAAGCTCAAAGACATCCAATGAGCTATCCAGTCAAGCCGTGTAGTGTCTACTGCGCCATCTTCAACAGAGAGTGTAGAATTGGGGGATGAGCCCACCCAATTATGCATATTATTAGATGCAATAGAGAGTCTACTTTGTCGAGTCCAAGAAGAAAAGGAGCAGGCCACAGAGGCCTTGAAGCAAGAAAAGGAGGAGGCTTTAGATCAACTTCGAGTTGCGCAGCAAGAGAAAGATGACATTGGGATGAAGTTCATAGGGGACAAAGAGAATACGCAGAAAGAAAAAGATGAGCTACTTGCAGAGAAGACTGTGGTGAGAAAGTAACTAGAAATCTTCGCTCTATACCGGGTTTAGCACAGGAGGAACTAGAGTCCACTGAGATGCAAGTGGGGAAGATCGCTGAAGCCATTCAACAGCTTCAAGAAAGAGTAGCAGAGCTAGAAATCCAAGTAGTACCTAGCACTCTAAAGAAGTGTGAGATCAGAGGGAAGAAACTTCTAGGAGAATAGTAGAAAGAATTAGGGCGTTGGCCTCAGAATGTAAGAAACTAAGTAATCGAAGTGTGCAGACCTATGAGTGCCTTGAAGAAGACCTGGAGTTAAGGACATTGGAAGCACAACTTCAAGAGGTGAAGTAGAAGGCATCCACAATGCAAGCATAGATGAAGCTTCTTACTGCAGTCGAGAAGATGAAGAGGTCACAGGTGCAACGCATAGTTCAACAGCAGGTCACTGCTATCCAAAGAAAGGTTATGGAGGTGATAGAGAGAATCCAACAGGTGTAGGATGAAGCCTACACACTTTTTGAAGAGATCGAGGGACAAGGATCAAAGTTGGAATAGGTGGTTGCGACAGTAGAAAAATTCCTGAAAGGGCCTGTCACCGAGCAAGTAATTCAGGAGTTCGCCGAGTAGGAGGCTCTGGAGAAGTAGCAAGTTGAGGCAGCTTGAGCTAAGTTGGAGGCCTTTGAAGCAGTGTTTCCTAGATCAGAGTGACTCAGGACGAGTCACATGTGAGTTTTAGGGGCATGTTGGTTCTCGACCAAGTTTTGAGGAAACATTGGTCATGTTTGACCATTTTTGGTACTTCGATAGACTGGTCGAAGACAGAGTGCCCAAGCGAAGCGGAGATCGCGGGATCTCGCTCATTTTGTGGGATTGTTTGGTTTTAGGGTTTATGTTATGGGTATGGGATGTCGAACCATGGGTTTACCCATTCTTAGGCCTTTTTCTAATGTAGTAATAAGTAGCTAGGCGATGTAAGTCAAGTAGTAATTTTGTCTTAGAGATGTCATTGGCTTAGTGCATGACTAGTTGGTTTCATGCAAAGACTGTGTTAAGACTTTCAAGGCTAAGTGAAAGTGATTGTAAGAGTTTTTGTGCAGACAAATGGTGTAAGGATTTGTGCCCTCAATATAAAGGACTGGAGCATCTGGTACTGCTAGTACTGATAGCGACAAAGGGTGGCAAATTGTGTTGTCATGTTGGCTTTATGGCCGGTTTTGAACATGATATGAATCACTAGGGAATTAGCAGGGTATGAAAGGGAATTAGCATGAGATATAAGAGGTAAGAGGTGGGAGATACTACTTCATTATTTGAAATTGCACATGAATTGATTAATCGAATAACCACCTCCATTTTCACTATACGTGTGGAGTAGAATACCTCATGATTAGAAACACAAGTAGGTAGTGAATCACCATGAATTAGGCCTCAATCTCAGAGGAGGTGTTTGTTAGGTACGGTAGGCAAGAGAATAAGAATTGAAGGTGGGATTACTTACCAATATTTCTTCTTTCTTTTTTCTGGTTGAGATAGAGCCAGGTTGGGAAAGACAAGCAATAAAATACAAGGTTAGGAAATCCAATACATAAGAAATAAAGTTGGTAAATGCAAGGTGAAGAAACACATCAAAGCATCGGGAAACTTAGATTCATTAGATAAATCATATATTTTATTATACAATATTATTCATTCAATGATGCACCATGAATCACCAGAACTAGGGAATCAATTACTAGGAAAAAAACTAGGAAAAACACCATACAATTACTAGGAATTAACACCATAAATTAGGAGCCTAAATTACCATAATTTAGGAGCCATAATTACAATAAAATATAGCCACTATGCCATCGTATTAATAATTTATTTATATTATTCTCATCAATAAATGAAGGATGATCAACCGATGAACTCAGCTAAATGGGGAAATGGGTAAACAAGACTGCGAAAGGGGGTAAAAAAGGTATAAGGGAAAAAGGAAACAATCAACCAAGATGGATGAGGAATGGATTGACATTGATAGATTCTCCATGATGTTGGTCACTATAATTGCTTAATTGATTCAAACAATCATACATAAATTATCAACATAGGGAAGTCTTTTATTTCAAAGATAGCCACGCACTATATATGCTCAATTCCAAAAGCAACTTAGTGTTGTAGTAAAGAAACTTATACTAATCACACTTGCTGAAGTTCTAAATTAAATCACAGGAAAGTATCTTCCCTATTGCAGATCTTTTAAAGATTAATCTAAGAATCCTGGATTACATTAAAATAACACTTGCAATGGGAAAGAAAAACTATTCTACAATCAGAGAACAGGACCCTTACTCTCAGACAGAGACTTCAGTACTAACACTCTCTCATGAAAACAGTAATGCGGAAAAAAATTAACTCTATCTAATCATAGAACAAAGCCACCTAGTTCCTTCCTTTCTAAGCAGGAGCCTTGAGCCTTATTTCTGTTTTAGCACACTTGTGAGGTTGAGGTTTATAGAGAACAGGGTAGTCTGATCCCTTCCTTTCTGAGCAGGGATCTTTAACCCAGTTTCTGGCTAGCACAATTGTAGAAATAATGGAAGTCTACAGAGAACAGGATGTTCTGGTTCCTTCCTTTCTGAGCATGAACCCTTAACCCAATCCCTGGCTATCACACTTGCAGAGGTAAATGAAATCTATAGAAGACAAGGTGTTTTGATTCCTTCCTGTCTAAGCAGAAACCCTTAACCAAATCTCTGGCTAGCACACTTGCAGAAGTAAATGAAATCTACAGAAAACAAGGTGTTTTGATTCCTTCCTGTCTGAGCAGGAACCCTTAACCAAATCTCTGGCTAGCACACTTGCAGAATTAAATGAAATCTACAGAGGGTAGGATATTCCAATTCCTTCCTGTCTGAGTAGGAACCTTTAACCCAACCTTTGCTAGCCTCATAAAATCATCACACAAGATTGCTGATAAAAATAATTACAAATTCCATTCAATAAACTAAGACAGAGTCAGTAGTGTTTCAGCAAAGTGGAATCCATTAAAAACAGTGTTTCAGCAAACGACAGTTAAACAAAGCATAAACAGAAATTGTACTAACACACTTCTAACTAATGGGTGAATCTTGTGAAGAAGGTGGGCCCTCCCTTCTCACAAGATTCCCCTAAATGAAAAGCTACAGGAGGATACTCAAAGCAGTTTTATATTCATCTGTTGAAATATCACATTATAGATTGGAGGTATAAAAATGCATCCCTCTTCTCTGAGGTTCTTCAATACATCAAAACTTCAATCCTTCGAATGGTGATTTCCTCTGAATTTAAAGGGAAAATCCCATCGATACAATCATTACAAGGCAGATCTGAATCCTATACTAAATCAGATCTTCTTTCTAAATTAGCATAGGGTGTCCTATTCTCACGCAACTGACTGCTAATGCAGGGGTTGGACGAGGCATTGATGTTACAGCTGGTGTAACGGCTTCTTCACATATCTGTTGATGATGTTTCAGCATCGCAATTCACGACCTGTTCAGCCAGGTGAATTGCACTCTTGACTGTGTCGGCTTTGACTGCTAACTGTCAGGACTCGTGTTTCAGCATCATGGCGGCCTCCTCTGTGTCTCAGCATCTGCACTTCTGAACTGAGTGACAGCTCCGTGTTCAGCATCTGTATCCCCGAACTATGTATTTTCTCCGTGTTTCGGCTTATGTGTCCTTAGATTGTCTAGCAGCTCCGTGTTTCAGCATCTGCATCTTCGGACTGTGTAGCAGCTTTCGTGTTTCAGCATCGGTTCAACAACGACTTTAGACAGTTCTGTGTTTCAGCATCGGTCTTGAATACTATTCTGCAAATATGGACACTTATGTACTTCTAATCAATGGTTAGGTCAAAAAATAATGTAAAGTATTATGCAAAACAGATTAAGCGTATAATAATGAGAAAGGACATTGTATACCTTGGAATGATCAGATGTAGTGATATTATGAGGCTAAATACAGTTGATCAAGGGTATAATAATGGAAAAAAGAATGGAAAAAAGGGTACATTGTGTGGTCCTAACATCCCCCCCAGCTCAAGGTGTTGCATGTCCTCAGGAAACTTACTCTGAATCAGAGTCTGGATACCGACTCTGATCATGTAAATTACTCAAGTAGTAACTGTAGGAGGTATTGTCTGTCCACGTTCTGAACCCTTGCACTTCCTGCATTCTTTGCCATGCCGCCATTTCTGCCTTCCTAAGCAGTTTGTAACTGATTTGATATTTTTCTGTAGGCAACCAGAGAAGGGGAAAATGGAAGTGGTACCCAATCCAATTTTCAGCACAATGTCTCATACACTAGATATAACTGGGTACCCTGGAAATTGTTGTTTCTAAGTTGGCAGGACCAAAAGGATTATATTGTTGCCTTCTTTCTGTGGAGTGCTGCCAGAACAGGTTATTGGCCTGTAGGGCAGGAATCTGTATGGCACTAATGATGCGTTCACAATCCTGAATCAATTCTGATTGCAACTGCAGAACATGTTCAGTCATCCCTTTTTTCTTTAAGAATGCATGATACTGTGCGATGAATATGGCTGCCCTTTGGGGTTCTGGTCTGATCCAGAGGAGGTGATTGTCTTCATTGTTATTGGCAACTGAAAAGTTACCTTGCCAAAGGATTTGATTATGGAGGAAGGAAGTAAATGCTCAAAGTTGAACATCCCCGACAAGAGGATTTATGTTCAGTGACCTATTTTCTGGAATAGCCTCATTATGGAAATATGCCTCACAGAGGAGGTGTTGATCTCTGGTAGAGGTAGCTTCAAAAGTTTGAATAAAATCTATTGATGAAATGATTTCATGGGGCTTTCCTTCTATTATAGACTGAATCTGAAAGCACATGAGTCTTTCCTTGAGGAATAAAGAATAGTTACAGGATGGTTTCCTTGTGGCCATTAGTTGCTGCATTATATCAAAGATCTTGACCATTCTATCTTTTAACTCTCTGTTCTTTTTCTTGACTTCTCGAATTTCCTGACGTGTCAGGTCCAATGCTTCCC
>CBVK0100604602.1:0-16235 GCA_900067695.1 Picea abies | reverse complement strand
ACCTTTATTACATCTGAATATATTGTTCTACCTATGTGCGGGTTAGGACCCTAACATGTCTGCCCCCTTAAAAACAACCTTGTCCTCAAGGCTTGAGATTAGGAAATTGTTGTATAATGGTAGCTGGTTCCCAAGTGGCGTATGTTGGAGTTGTATCTTTCCACTGGACTAGCAATTCCTTGATGGTTCTCTGATGTAGGTGATGCTCACGCTAGTCAAAAACTTCTTTTGGTTGTAGCCAAATGGATCCTTCTTCAGCTAACTCTAGAAGGTTGGTTTGAATTTGGCACCTACCTCCAATCACCTTCTTTAAGCATGAAACATGAAAAGCAGGATGTAGCTTCGAATGGCTGGGAAAATATAACTGATAGGCGACTTGTCCCACACACTTGAGCATGGTATAAGGACCATAAAATTTGGGCGCTAGCTTTTGATAATGCTCAACCTTGAGGGAAGTTTTCTTGTAAGGTTGTAGTCAAAGAAACACCTGATCCGCTTCTGCAAATTGACATTTAGAGTGACCTTGATCTGCTTGTTTCTTCATGTGATTCTGTGCCATGACCGAATTCTCTTTGAGGGTACGGAGAATGGCCTCTTGAGCTGTAAGTGTTAGGTCAGCTGCCTAGACCTTCGAGGCACCCGGTAAGTAGGAGATAACTGAAGGTAGCTTCTGTCCATATACCGCTTCAAAAGGAGTCATGCATGTAGTTGTATGGTATGAATTGTTGTACCACCATTCAACTAGGGGTAACCATTGAGCCCACTGATTTTTCTTTTCCGAGGCAAAACACCTCAAATATGTTTCTAAACACTTGTTGACAACTTCTATTTGGCCATCAATCTGGGGATGATAAGTTGTGCTGAGATGCAATTCTGTGCCTTGTATCTTAAACAGTTCTTGCCAAAAATTGCTTGTGAAAGTTGGGTCGCGATCAGAAACAATAGAGTGCGGCATGCTATGAAGCTTCAAGACCTGATCCATGAAGATTTGAGCCACTATGGATGTTGTAAATGGGTGTTGAAGGGCGCAGAAATGAGAGTACTTGGAAAGGAGATCAACAATCACCATGATGACGGATTTATTCCCCGATTTGGGTAAGCCGGTAATAAAATCCATAGAGATATCCTTCCAAATAGTAGGTGGAATTGGAAGCGGTTGTAGTGTGCCTGGTGATTTGACTGTTTCTCCCTTGTTGTGTTGACACACGTCACATTTAGCTACAAAATTATGAATGTATTGTTTCATACCATCCCAGAAAAAGGAACGTTTGACCCTGTCATAAGGTTTGGTGAACCCGGAGTGCCCTGCTATGGGTGTAGCATGAAGCTCAGAAAGTACCATGGATTTAAACTTTGATTGTTTACTTAAATGCAATCGGCCTTTGTATCAAAGTTCCTCATGGAGCCAAGAGTACCCTAGGGAAGCTGGAGCATTGGACTGTAATTGTTCGATCAACTGCAAACTTTTGGGGTCTTGTAGCCATTCCTGGCGAACGGCTTGGAGCCAATCTAGTAAAATGAATGAAAGAAAAAAAAGGGATCCTTCATCTTCATATTTTCGGGAAAGTGCATCCGCAACCACATTGTCTTTGCCTTTCTTATAAATGATCTCATAATCATATCCAAAGAGTTTAGTCACCCATTTTTGTTGTTCTGGGGAGGAAATGCGTTGTTCCAGAAAATACTTGAGGCTTTGATGGTCTGTATTAATTTGGAACTGTTACCCCAATAGATAAGGATGCCACAGATCCACGACATGTAGAATAACCAACATTTCCTTTTCATGGATGGATTTGCCTAGATTTCTTTCAGATAGTTGCTTGCTAGTAAAGACCAAAGGTCGACCCTCTTGCATAAGGACAACACCAATTCCTTTCCCTGAGGCATCACATTCCAACACAAAGGTCTTTGTGAAATTGGTAAGGGTGAGGACTGGAGTGGTGCACATGGCCATCTTCAAGGTTTGAAAAGCTTGAGCAGCGGTGTCACATACCCACTACCACAATGAAATTTTTCGTTGATTTTTGCTGAATCAGAGCCTCCGAATTACCTACTGAGGCCTAGCGCAAGCTAGCTCTTTGTCTCTCCCCATTCCCATGTGGTCATGGGTCATGGTCATAGTTCAAATAATCATGGTGCCTCTTTGTATTTTGCGCCTCGGCGCTATAGGGGTGTTGAATTGTTTGACTTTGCAACCGTCGAACCCCACAGGGCTAGCGTCCAGCTAATAGGGATGAATTCCAACAGGGCTAGAGAACAGTCAATGAGAACATGCCCTGTCGCACGGTTAAGTGGAGTACAGGTGGCAGAGGGAAAATGTGACACAGTAGTCAACATGACAGTAGGGGGCCCCATTTCACATGCCACATTATTCCAGACCCCCCCCGCCCTCATTAAAGACAGAATGGTAAGGGGGGTCCGGAATTCACCTGAGCACTGTTGATCAAGGTGAATTAATCTCAATCGTTCGAGAGTTGCATGTCTGATTCCGAACCACCCCCCCCCACTGCTAAAGGCAGAACAAAAAGGGGGCTCCAGAATGAAACCTCAGCCGTAGATCTGGGTGGGTGGTCTCTGGCCATCCATATCTTCTCGTTTCTTACCTCAATGTGCATTCGCACCCCGGCTTAAAGCCGACATCTCTTCCTCACATCTAACGGTCGTTACAAACCCTGAGATCCTCCAAAATAATATTGTCCGTTCATCAGGGTTTATCATCATGAGAGTTCAAACTCTAAAGCATGGGGCTCCTGAATTCTTGATCCCCGGTTTCCCGATGTGGCTAATCTTTCAACATGTAGCCTTTATAAGTTTGGTCGGTCCAGATCTGTCACGGGGTTTCCACCATGGAAAGTCCCGATCTCTCATCATCAGGATTCCCGATTCCATGATTCTCGATTTCCTAAAATGGGTAATCTTACGACACATGGCCTCCGTCATTCGGACGACTCAGATCTATTCCAAAGTTTTCACCATGGAAAATCCTGAACTCTCGTCACCAGGATTCTCGATTCCGTGATTCCTGATTTCATGAAATGGGTAATCTTATGACACATGGCCTCCGGCATTCAGACGACTCAGATCTATTCCAGGTTTTTCACCATGGAAAATCCCAAACTTTCATCACCAGGATTCCCTATTCCGTGATTCCCGATTTCCCGAAATGGGTAATCTCACGGCACGTGGCCTCCATCATTTGGACAACTCAGATCTATTATGGGGTTTTCACCCCTATACACTGGGGTATTTAACCCTCAGGTAACTCTTGATAGATCCAACGGCTGTCGGGTTTTTCCAGACGAGATCTAACGACTCAGATTGGTTCCTACCTGTGCATTCTTCCACAACTCCCTGGACATGGAAAAATCAACGGTCTAGATACTCCCATGGACCTTGGAGATCTAGGGTCCTGATTTCTTCACTGTCCACGAAGACATAGAAAACAAAGGGGTAAGGCATTTAACATCCTACTCACTCCTACCAATCTAACGGTCATGCGTGACCACAGGTTTCCCGATGGAATCTTGTCCGTTGATTAATACCTATCAGGGTTAAGGCACTTAACACCCCATCTTCTTCTTTCAATCTGACAGTCGTGAGTGACCACAGATCTCTCGATGGAATCTCATCCGTCGATTCGATACTTCATCATTATGCTGCCATCTCAGGTTTTCAAGAGGATCGTTCCTCCTCATGCAGGATTACTAAGGCCTTACGCCTTCACATTTTCTTTCCAGGTTCTTGATGGGATTTTCAAGGAGGGTATCTCTATGGGGAGGTTCTTACCCAGGGTACTATTTGAGGCATATAAGGGTACCTTTCTCCCATGAATCAGACATGTGGTCTGAATTAGGTCAGTAAGCATATAAATAGAAATTTATGAAGACATAAGCCATACGTAGTCTTTCCATTATAAACATGCATCTACCAGTATTGATCAAAACACCATACAAACATTCTTATAATGAAATCATTCACAGTTTTATAGCTTATGGGCATAATTATCAGAATAAACATATATATTTCAATATGCCAGAGAAAAACACTTATCAGAAATAACACCAGGGGTTAAGCAACTACTGAGAGGGGTGCTTGTTTCCACCCAACCGTAGGCTCAGTGACTCCCAGCGGATTTACCACTAGCCACCCCCGAGATGAGACCACGATGCTATGAGACTGTGTCTCTATTTGCTAGTGACCAGGAGAAAAGGTTACTCTCCTTCCTCTCTGCTATCACTCACTCTGCGTATTTCCAAAGTTCTCTTCTTCCCCTCACGTCTACCCCCAATCGCTTCTACCCCACGCCTTATCCTCTTGCAAGGTTGTGTGTGGCACGATTTACCTCGCACTGGTCAGTCATGATGGCTCTATAGATGGGAGGTTCACCTCCCCATCCCTCATTAATTTCTGAGGAGCCATCAACCTGCCAGCCTACGAGACATTTAATTTGGAGCCAGTGAGCCACTTTTGGTTCTCCGGGCCAGTGAGGTCCAAATACGGTATTAATTCTCAGTGGAAGTTAACGCCACCTTTCCAGGTGCCTTCCACCGCCATCATGGTCTCTTTTTCTGCACATCCCTTCTCAGCAGTCCTATAATATAAATTCATAATGTTATTCACATTCATTGACCTTTTTCCATAGGGTCCATTCACATTCCTGAGTTTACCATAGTTCTGGCCAGTCCAGTTATTTTTACAAACTGGGGGAAACAGGGTGTTACAATTCCCTCCCCCTTAAAGGAACATCGTCCTCGATGTTCTTATCTTTTAACATGAATTTTATGTACAGAAGTAAACAAAATTGAATATGCCTGTCTCATGGCATCCTCCATTTCCCATGTAGCCTTATCTGGGCCAAAATGTCTCCACTGCACCTTTACCTTTGCAATGGTTCGGTTCCGGAGCGAGGTTTCCTTTCTGTCCAATATGCATTGGGGTTCTAGTAGAAATTTTCCCTCCGGTTCCACCTGGATCACAGACCAATCAATTATATGATTAACATCATGTACATATTTCTTTAATAATGAAACATGGAAAACATTATGTTCTTTTACTGTGGGAGGAAGTGCTAGCCGATAGGCTACAAGTCCCACTCTATCTAGAACCTCAAAGGGTCCACAATACCGGGGTGCCAACTTGGCACAAGCTCCCATTTTCAGGGAACTCCTTTTGGGCTTAATTCTGATATATACATGGTCTCCCATTTTGAACTCTCTTGGAGTTCTCTTTTGATCAACATAACTTTTCTGTCGATTTTGAGCAACCTTCAGATTTTGTTTTATCTGAGTCACTTGTTGTTCCATTTCTTTCAACATGTTGGGTCCAAAAGAAATCCTATTTATAGGATTACTCCAGCTGACTGGAGTATTACACGGTCTACCATAGAGGACCTCGAAGGGACTCATCTTTAAGGATGCTTGGTAGCCGTTGTTGTAGGCGAATTCTACCAATGGCAGGTAGTATTCCCATTTCCTGGGTTGATGCATTACATTCATCCTTAACATATCCTCTACTATTTCATTTACTCTTTCTGTCTGTTCGTCGGTTTAAGGGTGATAGGCGGTGCTAAACAACAACTTGGTCTCTAAACCAACCATCAGTGATTTCCAAAAATTGGAAGTAAATTTTGTGTCTCTGTCAGACACTATCTCTTTCGGCATATCGTGCAGTCTGAATACCTCTTTCATGAATACCTGGGTGATATCTATCACCTTGCAGGTTGATTTGACGGGGATGAAATGAGCAGACTTACTCAGTTTATCCACCACTACCATAATAGCGTCATTCTGTTTGGTTGAAGTTGGCAATCCAGTGATAAAATCCATGGAGATGGTTTCCCATTTCCATTTTGGGATGGGTAAAGGGTGTAATAGTCCTATTGGGTGTCGATGTTCTGCTTTAACATGTTGGAATTCTATGCATTGGGCCAAATATTTGGCTATGTCCTTCTTCAATCCAGGCCAATAAAATTGTTTTCGGGTGGCAATGATCATTTTCTGGTATCCTGGGTGACCAGTGTATGGTCTTTTATGTAGTTCATCCATAATGAACCTCTTCAAGTCGTCACAATTTGGAATGTACAGTTTATCTCTATAAGTGAGCAGACCTCCTTCGGTCATCTTGTAGCCTTCATATTTTACTCCAGAGGTTTCTTGTTGTAGGTACAAGGTCACAGTCTGAACGAAGGGATTTGTTTCTTGTGCATTTCTAACTCTGTTCTTGACATCTGTCTCACAGGTACTCACCGCTGCTAGGTGAATTGTTTTCATGCTTCTGCTAAGGGCATCGGCCACCCTATTTTCTTTCCCTTTAATGTGTTTGATTTCAAAATCAAATTCGCTAAGGAGGGCCATCCATCTACCTTGTCTAGCATTGAGCTTTGGTTGATCAAAAAAATACCACAATCCATAGTGATCTGTCATAAGTACAAATTTTCTTCTCAAGAGGTAATGCCTCCACATTTTCAAGGCATGCACTATGGCAGCTAGTTCTAGATCATGAGTCACATAGTTGACTTCATGTTCGTTCAATTTTCGGGATTCATAGCAAATCACACTTCCTTTCTGCATAAGGACTCCTCCGAGCCCTTCCTTACAGGCATCTGTGCACACAAGGAAGTCAGCTTCTGGGTCAACGATTTTCAACATGGGTGCATGGGTTAGTAGATGTTTCAATTTTTGAAATCTTTCTTCACATTGTTGTGTCCACAGGAATTTTGTCCCCTTCTTCTGGAGGGCAGTGATTGGACAACCAATCTTGGAGAATCCTTTTATAAATCTCCTATAGTATCCCACCAATCCCATAAAGGATCTAATGTCTAAAACATCCTTTGGGGTAGGCCATTCCATGATAGACCTAATCTTGTTGGGATCTACTGCTACCCCTTCCTCGGACAGAACATGTCCCAAGTAATGTATTTGCTTCTAAAAGAAGTCACATTTTCTGAATTTAGCATAGATTTGACGCTCTCTTAGTACTTGCAATACAAGTCTAAGATGCTCTTCATGTTCTTCTCTATTCTTAGAGTAGATTAATATGTCATCAATAAAAAATAGTACAAATTTATCTAAAAATTTACTGAGCACATTGTTCATTAAGCACATGAAAGTAGCAGGGGCATTGGTCAACCCAAATGGAACTACCACAAACTCATAGTGACCATACCTTGTTCGGAAAGAGGTTTTATGGATGTCTTCACTCTTGATTCAGACTTGATGGTATCCCGACCTCAATTCAATCTTTGAGAAAATAGACACACCTCCCAACTGATCGAATAGATCATTGATCCTGGGCAAGGGGTACTGGTTCTTTATGGTTACTTTATTAAGTTGTCCATAATCTATGCACAGTCTAAGGGTTCCATCCTTCTTTTTCACGAACAGGACTGGTGCTCCCCATGGGGACACCCTGGGTTGAATATAACCCTTATCCATCATTTCTTTCAATTGTAATTTGAGTTCCACTAACTCAGGTGTGTTCATCTGGTAGGGTGTCCTAGACACCGACACCGCTCTTGGTGCAAGCTCTATCGAGAAGTCAATATTTCTTCTAGGAGGTAGACTCAGTACCTCTTTTGGAAACACATCTATGTATTCTCTCAAGATAGGGTGATCATCAGGGCTTG
Source organism: Picea abies (assembly GCA_900067695.1). NCBI lineage: Eukaryota > Viridiplantae > Streptophyta > Pinopsida > Pinales > Pinaceae > Picea > Picea abies. Next base: position 8,611 of record CBVK0100604602.1, on the reverse strand, counting down.
GTTTAACACCTTCGACTTTGTTTCAACACCTGTATTGCATATAGGGGACATCCCTTTCGACAATACTTTCTCATTTGCAGGGCTGATATTTTCCTCACCGAGACCAGTTTTCGGATCCCTTGGAGGGTTATCCTTTTTCCTTCTTTTATCACACATTCTAAGGTTTTATGGTAACAGTCCAATTTGGCTTTATGGGCGGCCAGCCAGTCCATACCAATCAACAGATCGTATGATCCCAGGGGTAATATGTTAAGGGTTGCTTGGGTGGGGAATTCACCCAACATTAACTGGCAGACTGGTATGACCTCTGTTACCCTTCTTTTAGTGCCAGTGGCTAACTGTACCAACCATGGCTTGGTTTGTTTTTGTGGCCTTAGCTTACACTTATCCATAGTCTTAGGGGATATATAACTCAAATTTGAACCAGGTTCAATCAAAACAGACACCAGATGGTTGAAAATCATACCTTCTATTTCCACCACTGAAGCTTGGTGGTCAGCTTGGTTATTATCCAATGATACATAAATCTACGACACACTCCTTGCCACATCATTGATTGCGTGATCTTCCTGAATGTTATAAACTTTCCAACTATTCTATTGTCGGTGTGGATAGTCTCTCAGGAGATGCTCTTCTCCGCAACCCCAACATTTCAGAGGTTCTTTCTTTGGGTTATTAGTCTTCACTGGTATAGGTCCAAAAGTTTTACTTCCGTCCACCGAGGGAAAGTTATTAAATCTTGAGGATTTGATCCCCTTTTTCTGAAATCTCGAACCACTCTTCTATTTCCAGTCTCCACGAGACTCTGCCCGATGTGCATATTGTTCATGACAATATGTTGTTTTAAAAATAGTGTCTTCTAAGGTCTTTGTCTTGTCGAATTCGATTTGGTTTCGGTATTCCTTGGGTAGCCCACTGATGAAGCGTTGTGCCTTCGTCTTCTATGCTTTGATGTAGGGTACATATCTCAATAAGTTGAGGAATTTGTTGACATATTCCTCTATAGTGAGTTGCCCCAATTTGAGTTCATAAAACTCTTTAGCCTTCTCATCGAAATATATTTTCGACAAATACTTCTTCCGGAAGTACTTTTCAAACTGTTTCCAAGACAGGTCCTCCTCACGGACCCCTTTCATATTCTTAAGGTCTTCCCACCAGATGGAAGCCTTTCTGTTCAGATTGAAAGTGGCCACTCAGGCCTTCAAATTCTCTGAAAAATCATGGACTCTGAAATATTTCTTCAGTCCAAGTAGCCAGGCCTTGGCTTTCTCTCCCTTCTTTGTCTCACCGTCGAAGGAGAGAGGTTTGGCCTTTCTGAATTCCTCAAAATTATGACCCTTGGAAGTCTTTTTCTTCTTTTGTTTTCTTCGAGAATAGGAATTGGTCCTGCTGCTGGAAGAGCCTTCTGAATCACCAGCTTCCTTCTCTGTGGAATCATCTGGCATTGGTCCTTTACCTCTGGGGTGGGCCTTCCTTGAGGTGATCCTCTCAGTATGGCCACTGATATGACCATGCTTCTCCATCTCGGGTTCATGCTACATTTGTCACTGTAGGTCGGATAGGCTCTGCAGTAAAACTGCATTAATTTCGGTTTGCTTTTCTTGTTCTTTCATCATCCTTTCATTGTCAGCCTTGCATCTTTGCAATTCAACCATGAGACTCCTCACAGTCTCGGCTAGATCTGGAGGGGTTCCTATTGCTCTTATTTTGTTAGACTCTTCGTCTCTATTGTGGGAGCCTTCTCCCATCTCTTGGTGAGTCACCATTTTCTGCATCTATAAATTCCCCCGGCTGATCGTCCGCTTGGCAAAAAAGACAAACGTTGGTTGTTAGTCAAGAGTTAGATACATTTTTATAACCTGCACATAAATTCATATTTTCACATGTATACCCATATAACAGGGGTTTTTCATTTGGGTCTTAATCCTTATCTATCTAGCCATCTCAATTTCAAGAGACTCTACCTACTTTAGTAGGTAGCCATCGTAACACTAAAACAGGACAACGAAGTTTATGTCCCAGATTACAGTTTCATCCTGCAATCCTCCTTCTTAAGGAGAAAATGCAGATGACAATGTCTTCTTACATGGCTCGTGCCTGAGCCCAAGCAGGCCAAGTGTTGTAACCATGCTCTGATACTACTTTGTCACATACCCACTACCTCAATGAAATTTTTCGTTGATTTCTGTTGAATCAGAGCCCCCAAATTACCTACGAAGGCCTAGTGCAAGCTAGCTCTTTCTCTCTCCCCGTTCCCATGTGGTCGCGGGTCATGGTCATAGTTCAAATAATCGCGGTGCCTCTTTGTATTTCACGCCTTGGCGCTACAGGGGTGTTGAATCATTCGACTCTGCAACCATCGGATCCCGACAGGGCTAACGTCCAGCCAATAGGGACGAATCCCAACAGGGCTAGAGAACAACCAATGAGAACAGGCCCTGTCGCACGGTTAAGTGGAGTACAGGTGGCAGAGGTAAAATGCGACACGGTAGTCAATAGGAAAGGAGGGGGCCCCATTTCACACACCACACTATTCCGGACCCCCCCCTCATTAAAGACAGAATGGCAAGGGGGGTCCGAAATTCACCTGAGCACTGTTGATCAAGGTGAATTAATCTCAACCATTCGAGAGTTGCACGTCTGATTCCAGACCCCCCCCCCACTGCTAAAGGTAGAATAACAAGGGGGCTCTGGAATGAAACCTCAGCCGTAGATCTGGGTGGGTGGTCTCTGGCCATCCAGATCTGCTCGTTGCTTACCTCAATGCTCATTCACGCCCCAGCTTAAAGCCGACATCTCTTCCTCACATCTAACGGTTGTTACAGACCCTATGATCCTCCGAAAGAATCTCGTCCGTTCATCGGGGTTTATCATCATGAGAGTCCGAACTCTCGAGCATAAGGCTCCCGAATTCTTGATCCCCGGTTTCTCAATGTGGCTAATCTTTCGACACGTAGCCTCCGTAAGTTTGGTCGGTCCAGATCTGTCCTAGAGTTTCCACCATGGAAAGTCTCGATCTCTCATCATTAGGATTCACGATTCTGTGATTCCCAATTTCCTGAAATGGGTAATCTTACGACACATGGCCTCCGTCATTCGGATGGCTCAGATCTATTCTAGGGTTTTCACCATGGAAAATCCTGAACTCTCGTCACCAGGATTCCCGATTTCACGATTCTCAATTTCCCGAAATGGGTAATCTTACGACACGTGGCCTCCGTCATTCAGACGACTCAGATCTATTCCAGGGTTTTCACCATGGAAAATCCCAAAATTTCGTCACTAGGATTCCCGATTCCGCGATTCTCGATTTCTCGAAATGGGTAATCTTATGATACATGGCCTCCATCATTCGGATGGATCAGATCTATTCTAGGGTTTTCACCATGGAAAATCCTGAACTTTCATCACCAGGATTCCCGATTCCGCGATTCCTGATTTCCCGAAATGGGTAATCTCACCGCACGTGGCCTCCGTCATTTGGATGGCTCAGATCTATTCCAGGGTTTTCACCCCTATACACTGGGGTCTTTAACCCTCGGGTAACTCCTGACAGATCCAACGACTGTTGGGTTTTTCCAGACAAGATTTGACGGCTCAGATTGGTTCCTACCCGTGCATTCTTCCACAACTCCCTGGACATGGAAAAATCAATGGTCCAGATACTCCCATGGACCTTGGAGATCTACGGTCTCGAATTCTTCGCTGTCTGCGAAGACATAGAAAACAAAGGGGTAAGGCATTTAACACCCTACTCAATCCTACCAATCTAATGGTCATGCATGATCACAGGTTTCTCGATGGAATCTCGTCCATCGATTAATACCTATCAGGGTTAAGGCACTTAACACCCCATCTTCTTCTTCCAATCTGACAGTCGTGAGTGACCACAAATCTCCCGACGGAATCTCATCCATCGATTCGATACTTCATCCTTATGCTGCCATCTCAGGTTTTCAAGAGGATCATTCCTCCTCGTGCAGGATTACTAAGGCCTTACACCTTCGCATTTGCTTTCCCAGTTCTTGATGGGCTTTTCAAGGAGGGTATCTCTATGGGGAGGTTCTTACCCAGGGTACTATCTGAGGCATATAAGGGTACCTTTCTCCCATGAATCAGACATGCGGTTTGAATTAGGTCAGTAAGCATATAAATAGCGATTTATGAAGACATAAGCCATACGTAGTCTTTCCATTATAAACATGCATCTACCAGTATTGATCAAAACACCATAAAAACATTCTTATAATGAAATCATTCACAGTTTTACAGCTTATGGGCATACTTATCAGAATAAACATATATATTTCAAGATGCCAGAGGAAAAACACTTATCATAAATAACACCAGGGGTTAAGCAACTGCTGAGAGGGGTGCTCATTTCCACCCAATCGTAGGCTCAACGAATCCCAACGGATTTACCACTAGCCACTCCCGAGCTGAGACCATGATGTTGTGAGACTGCGTCTCTATTTGCCAGTGACCAGGAGAAAAGGTTACTCTCCTTCCTCTCTGCTATCACTCACTCTGCGTATTTCCAGAGTTCGCTTCTTCCCCTCGCATCTGCCCCCAATCGCTTCTACCCCACGCCTTATCCTCTTGCGAGGTTGCATGTGGCACGATTTCCCTCGCACTGGTCAGTCATGATGGCTCTAGGGATGGGTGTTTCACCTCCCCATCCCTCATTAATTCCTGAGGAGCCATCAACCTGCCAGCCTACGAGACATTTAATTCGGGGCCAGCAAGTCGTTTTTGGTTCTCTGGGCCAGTGAAGTCCAAATACGGTATTAATTCTCAGTGGAAGTTAACACCACCTTTCCAGGTGCCTTCCACCACCATCGTGGTATATTTTTCTGCACATCCCCTCTCAACAGTCTTGCAATATAAATTCATAATGTTATTCACATTCATTGACCTTTTTCCATAAAGTTCATACACATTACATATTCACATTCCTGAGTTTGCCACAGTTCTGTCCAGTCTAGTTATTTTTACAAACTGGGGGAAACAAGGTGTTACAAGCGGCTGGAGTCCAAGTGAAAGAGTTATTTTTTAGGAGAGCAGTGAGAGGTGATGCAATCTTCCCATAATTCTTAACAAACTTGCGATAATACCCTGTTAAGCCTAGAAATCCATGCAAGCTCTTAAGAGTCTTTGGGTGAGGCTAGTCTTGCATAGCTTCAATCTTTTTAGGATCCACCCTGATGCCATATTTGCCAACCAGATGATCCAAGTATTCTACTTCTGAGGCGCTAAAAGCACATTTAGTCTGTTTCAGGAAAAGTTGGTGCTGAGGGAGTAGATGGAGAACTCGATCCACGTGAGAAAGATGGTCTATCCAGGTTTTTCTATAGATGAGGATATCATCAAAGAAAACTAAGACAAAACAGGTTTTTCTATAGATGAGGATATCATCAAAGAAAACTAAGACAAAATGGTGGAGAAAAGGACGGAAGACATGATTCATGAGGCTTTGGAAGGTGGAGGGGGCATTGCACAAGACAAAGGGCATGACCAAAAACTCATAGTGGCCCTCATGAGTTCTAAAGGCAGTCTTGGGAATATCTGCCTCTTTCATACGTATCTGGTGGTAGCCCGAACGAAGATCCAGTTTAGTGAAGAATTGGGCGCCACTCAATTCATCCAGGAGGTCATCAATGACAAGAATGAGGAATTTGTCTTTGATGGTAAGTTTGTTGAGGGCTCGAAAGTCAGGACACATTCGCCAAGAACCTTCTTTCTTCAGGACCATGACCACAAGAGACAAATAGGGGCTCATACTAGGGCAGATAACGCCTGAATTAAGGAGTTCCTGGACCATTTTCTGAATTTCATTTTTTTGGGAAAAGGGGTGACGATACAGACAGATATTGGGAGGAAGGCTTCCTAGTACAAAGGGAATGGAATGATCATGAACACCATGGGAAGGAGGGAGGCCTTAGGGAGTAGAAAAGACCCATTGATGTTTAGAAAGGATGGCTTGGAGGTCTTGTGGTGCGGAAGGTGTCTTTGTTGCTTGTATGGCATGGAGTTGGGTGATAACACCAAAATGACCCTTTTTTAGCAGCTTTTCCATGCAATGGGAACTAATGATCTCAGGTGAACCTACGATGATGCCTTGGAACTTATATTGGTGGCCCTCTTGGTCGAATTGCATGGTTAAGTCTTTAAAATCCATGAGAATGGGACCCAAAGTCCTTAGCCAGTATGCACCCAACACAATGTCACAACCTCCCATGTTGATAGAAAACATATGGGATTTCAGGTGGTAGTCACCAATTTGGAGATGCACATTTTCACAATTCCCTCCACATTTCATGGAACCACCATTGGCAATCATGAATTGGAAATTATTGACAGCATGGATGTAGCAATGAGATTCTTGGGCAATGCGACGATGAATAAAATTATGGGTGCTGCCACTATCAAATAGAATGATGACCTTCCAATGCTTGATGTAACTGATTATCTTGAGGGTTTGGGGAGCGGAGAAGCCAGTGAGAGCATTGAGGGAAATGACTGGTTCTACTTTGGGAGGGTCTAAGGGAGGGGTTATGTCAATGGATTTAGGTGATTCAGACATAGAGGGAGTTTCTTCATCTTCTTCTGAAATCTCCTCGGAGATGGCCATAAAAATATTTTGTTCTTTACACTTGTGGCCCAGGAAATATTTGTCATCATAGTTATAACAAAGGCCCGAGTTGGCGTTCAACCATTTCATCCCGGGTCAATTTTTGGATCTTTAGTGGAGCAGAGGGAGTAGTGGGATTTACTAGTTTAGGGTGAGGGATGAAGGAGGGTTTCTAGTTTTGAGAAGATACAACCTGTTGTGATTCTTTATCTCTTTTGGTATCCCCCACCCAACTCTTAGGCTGAGCCATGAGGACATGGGCCCGAATTTCATCCTTGAGGCCGCTGATAAAACACTCTCAGAAAAAGGCATCAGGCATGCCCTCTGTTCTAAAAGCCAGGCACTCAAAGGCAGCTATAAAGTCTTCCACTGTTCCTAATTGTTTTAGCTTTGTCAAACGGAACAAATGGTTAGTGTTAGTGTCAAAGCAGTCATAAATATCTGCCACAAATTGTGTCCAAGCAATATATCCTTGACGAGAATTTTTTCTCCATTGCCACCATTGCCAACATTCTTGATCTAGATGGAGAACACCATACCAAAGTTTGGCCAAGTCATCTGTAATGTTGTATAAAGAGAAGTATGTTCCATTTGGGTTACCCAACCAATGGGGTCTGAGCCATCAAATTTGGTCACATCCACCCATGGAAGGCATAGGTCACGTTGAAAGTGATGGTTCTGCAAGGTATGAGAATGAGAGGAATGGTCACCTTCAGTATGTGGGGGTGAGGAAGAGGAAGGGTTATCTGTAGGGATATGCAGTTTGGTGTAGAGTGCTGAAAAGACTAATTCAAGCTGGGTTGTGAGGTCTTGTTTGATTTCGCCCATTGAGGACTGCATGGTTATATTGATGGCAACAACATTGGCACTGAGTTGTTTCACTTCTTGTTGGGTCTCAATGAGACCAGACTGCAAGGTGTTGAAGCAAGCTTCCAAGTCTTGGCTACGAGTATGGGCCATGAGGATGGGGAAACTGAAAAGGGGCGGGCGGGGTAAAAAACATTTTGCCGAAAAAATGATATGGATGAATGTGATAAGGGTGAAGAGATTAATCCAATGGAATAGGGCTAAAATAATGGTGAAACAAATTCCAAACTTTTTTTTTTCTACGTTCGATCTGAAGAATACTACATAGAGGAAATGCCCAAATGCTTAACCAGAAAGAAAAGTGTATTTACTTGGCAACCCGAACACAGTTGCACGGCAATAGATCTTGTATGTTTTAATTTGTTTATGTTTCTGTCCCCAAGGGTTAGGTATTCAAGCGTTCTACAGATAAGGGTTTTCCCTGTGCTATAGCTCTCTAATATACATGTGGGGTCCAACAGTAGTACTCGGCCCAATATCTCAGGGCACTAACTAAGGAGGATAGACCATACCCTTAGTCGTACTACCCGACTACCCAAGTACTAGATAGTATCTTCCCGAGTGATGTTCTCGGTGACACTATAGCAGTCAGGAGGCCGATCAGTTTATCTAAAGAGGGCTTCAGGTAATCTAGGACGATCCATACACAGGTGTTGTCTGATACACTACCACTCGAAGGGGTACCAACAGGGGTTACAAGGGTGGCCAACATATGTGTTCTTAAGTACCACTTGTATTTCTTGCATGTATGAATCCCTCAACTGCGGGTTTATGCGCGTAATGAAAGATCTCTATGGCTTAAAGATGCTAGAATATGTCTCTACCCTGAAAAAAATTTAACACACACTTTCTACCGAGGAAAGTGCTCTGATACCACTTGTAATATACCAGATATAAAATGTATGCAGAATAGAAATAAAATTCTAGTAATGGTAGAATAACAACAATATAACCAGAATATTCACCACAATAACATTGAAATGATATAAGAATAACAACATAAATAACACTTTGAATCTGAAAGAAATGTTTACGGGCCTCTTCGAGGGGGAAACCTCCAGTTGAGAAAATCTCTATTACAATAATATCCAATCTAGGGTTCTCATACCCTTG
>CBVK0100604599.1:0-10388 GCA_900067695.1 Picea abies | reverse complement strand
GATTGAAGAGGCGGGTTTTCAAGCCTGTGGTTGAAGAAGCAAGTTGTCAGGCCTATGAGAAAATCTATCCAGGTGAGAGAGTTTGTCAGGGAAGTGACTTCTCTTGGAGGGAGTCCAACACCAGCGACAAAGCTCTGAGATTTCCTGATTTGACCTGTTGCTGAAGCCCTGGAAGGGAAGTGGAGCAACTGATGGACTGTGGAACAATGAAGGTGAATATTCCCGGGGTGGGACAAGCATGTGGGGAATGAGAGTCCGTGAGAAGTGTGCATAATTAGGCCCCTTGTAGAGAATCCTTCATGTTTCACAATGGAGTTTTCTGTAGCCTCAGCCTAGGTATAGGACTCCTTTTCCCTGGGTGGAGTTTAGTCTCAGCTTGGTGGTGACCCACTACTGAGTGTGTTGAGCAACTTGGTCTAAGGCTGGGAGGTTCATGGAAGGTATGGATGCAGTTGGTGGTAATCTATTAAAATATAATTACCAAATATTTTTTCTCTATATGATGTGTATCTTGTACATGTGTTATAGTGTTATCATAATTTTCTGTGTTTATTGCATGTATGTATTATTGTCGCTTCCGCATGAATATGTGTAAGAATAGAATGTTGTGTCTATTTAAAAGTACATAATATATGTGTGTGTGTGTGTGTGTGTGTGTATCATAGCGTTAATTGCAGTAGAATGACCTGGCCTGGTTGGGATGGGGTGTCACAAATTGGTATCAGATCAGAAATTTGTTTCCACTGTTGCATTGGATGACCTGTTGGGTGGCTGGGGACATCACACACATGGCCATAATAAACCCCACATGTGTGGGTTGGTCCTCAAATCATGTGAAAGACATCTCCAAAAATGACGAAAGAAGGGGTGCACTTTATAATCTCCAACATGGCATGTGTATAGGAAGTCCATGTATGCAATAATAGCCCATATGTGCCTCGGATGATGTGACCAATGTCTCAAAATATGTGCATTGCCTCAATAATTGTGGAATTTCCTTGGGAGAAATGAAGCTGAGTGAACATATGCAGAATCATCTCTGATAATAGATGACCAAAGTGTGATGAATACATAATACAAGAATCCATGCTTAGGAATAGAATAAGTGTGTTATACGTAGGTGTGACAACCTGCTATCCATCAAGATGTTCCAGGTTGTCAATGGAATGATGCCAAGGCACCCCAGGGGCTAAGACATAGGGTGAATCTTAAATCCATGCTTGCAATAAGGAAAATTGTGCAAAATTGGATATTGTTTTTCTCTTTCTTTTTAAACTCTCAGCCCTAAAAAAGTTTCAGCTCCAAGAGGCATGTGTCCATGAGTGTTTCAAAAAATTTATATTTAAAGGTGAGTGGAGTGGTGAATTATAATAAAAAAGAGATAATCATATAAGGCAATGTAGAGAAACAATCTTGTATCTTATAGAAATAGAATAACATGTTGAGCAATTAAGATTTCAACAGTTCTAACACATATAACAAATAAATAAAACATGCTTCAAATAGTTACACATATTCAGATATTCAAATACATGGAGGTACCCTCTGCATATCATTCAAACATATGAAGAAATGAAAAGAAATTGTCATTTGTTAAGAGGAAATCACTTCTATGCCATAGCTATACACCACACAATTACACTGAATATGTTGCATAACCTGTTGCTTGAGATTTTATTAATGGAGATATGATACACGAAGCCAAATGAGAGGGGTGAATTTTACAAGAACACATACACAAAAAGAATAATTATAGACTAAAACATAACACATGGGATGAATCTCATGCAACATGCTTCCTTTATTATCCATATGTTCCTGAGGATTGTGATAAAAAACTTTGGTTGTAAGAGACTCTTAAATTCCCCAAAGTGTTGAACATAAGAATGAGATCCTTATCTTTCTTTATATAGGTATTTGTTTGTGAGAAAAACATTCATTTAATCAAATATTGCTTCTTGAAACTAGATACAGGCTGTCAGTTTCTTGATACCACCTCTGGTTTTCCAACTGATTTTACCTGGTAATTGTTTTTTTACCACCCGAGTTAACATGTTGATGTGATTGTGATGTGTGTTCTCTTTGTCTAATTGAGATTCTATTTGGATTATTCTAAATGACTCAATTGGACCCTTGATTGTTGTGTTTGACACACTCAACCTTTGAACAATTGAGGTTCTTGGATAGTTGGAAGAACATTTATATGTTTCCTCTCAACCACCACTACTCCTCAACGTCGAGCACCATTGACCAACTCTTTTAATATTCTTCCTCAAGCTTCAACGTAGAATTGGTCAATTGATGCAACTACACATTAGTGTAGACTATCGAATGTCCCTCTGCTCTCAAATTTGGGTTAATGATACTAGAGAAGTACATTCCTTCCTTCGCGAAATGTAGAACACACTCTCTAGATGTCTATAGTCATGATGGTTGATGGTCTTCTCCTAAGGGGAGATACTGTGCAGGTGGGTCACCTTCTATGACACCTAGCATCTGCGTAAATCACCTTTAGAAGCTAAATTACTCACAGATTGGTTCCTTTTGTTCCTTAGGATTTCTCTTATAAGGGCTCAACATGTTCTTCTTGAGATAGGTGATAGAGTGAAGTGATCCATTACACTTGACATGATATTCTGAGATCTGTGTATTGTGTGTGTGTGTGTGTGGAGGAAATTATCCTCATGCTTTATCAATTGTAAGTAATGGTATAATGATTGGCGAGGACAACCAAACATGAGGCCAAATGTTGTGTTATAAATTGTCTTATATATCAATTGATTTAGTGCACCGTCGTTGTATATCACACCCATTTGAAATATCCTTTCTCATGCCTTTTATAAACATGCATCATCTTCCTAGTGGCTTAGTTCTTTTCAAAGTTTGGGGAGACACAAATTTTTTTGAGTGACATCACATTGATGTCATCATGGTCCCACGGGCATTTGACAGCTTCATATTGGTCCATGTTAGTGATTATGTGGTTCTAGGGTTAGTCTATGTGTCACTGTGCTAAATACACCGATAGGATTTCATGGTGGGACCCTTCTATATAGGTGGAAATCTCATAATGGTTTTGACAAGTACCCTGTTGACATGCCATGATATCTTTGATCCTTTCGAGTGTCCCAGATGGGATGTTGCATCATCTCTAGGTGTCCTTGAATGGGCGGACGTGTGTGTGCTTAATATGGGTGGATAGGTGGTTAAGAAAAACTAGAATACCATTTCCGCAACCCAACGATGGTGGTTTATCCTTCCATGCTCTTTTCAAGTGACACCATTCAATTTGTAACACGTCTCTCCTCAAACTTTCATCACACCCCTTATGCTTGTTATCTCTCATGCAAATTTACAATGTGACATTGATTACTCATTGTAGATCTTCCTCGTTTTCATTCGTTGGATGATCGATCCCCACACATTTTCTAGTACTTGATTCCTAGGCTCTAGTCCCATGATAAAAAATTTGTCCAAAAAGGGCCTAAGTCTTTTAGGAGCACAATTAGCTCTGTTTTGTCTCTTGATAAGTGCCCAAGTGCTTAAATATTCACATTAGGAACCTAAGGCATGATTTTTTTGCTAATCTGTTTAGGGCATTAAAAAAAAATCTAGCTATGTCAGTCCAGGAGCTTTGCAATCTCACCTTCTACCTCTATTTTTCCCAATTTCGACCTTATAACCTTGAAAAAAATGCATATTGGTGAGAAGATCAAATATGGTACCAACATCGGCTCCAACAGGGACAACATACCCTTGTGGTCTGTTGATAACTGTAGACCAAGTGCCTTCCTCTATTGGGTTATGGATTTTGTGTTGAAATGATAGACCTCCATGCACCCAAAAACCGATTTGATAGGTGAAACAAAAATGCTCAACACGTTACAATGTTAGAACCCTACCTATTATTTATTTGTCTATAGGGTAAGAAACTTTGCAGTATTTAGTACTGCAAAACATGCTCGTGGTTCCTCCCATTTATAGGGACCCCAAACAATTCTCCATCTAGTTGAGCTAATTCATACGTGTTGTTATTTTGAGTTGCAACAACTTGGAAAGGTCCAAGCCAAAGGTTGTCAAATTTTCCATGTTTTTCTTTAGCTTCTTTTCTGGCATCCCATTTTAGGACCAGGGATCCAACCATAAATATCATTTCTTTGGTCCTTCTGTCAAATATTTCTTTCAGTTGGCCTGATGGATCTGTGACTTTATCTACACCTATTCTCTTACTTGTTGAACTTGAATCAATTGGCTAATTCTTCTCTACATGTCATATGATTCTACCTCCTCATCTTGTAGTAGCTTCATCATAAGGAGGATGATTTGGATAGGGAAAATGGCCTCCATTCCATACACCAGCTGGAAAGGAGAAGTTCCTATATACCTCTTTATGCTTACCCTATTTACCCAAACTACATACTTCAAATGAGAATCCCATGATTTCTTATTTTGGGACAACATTTTCTTGATAATCTTGATGAGATTCTTATTGGAGGATTCATCCAAACCATTTCCTTGTGAATAGTAAGTAGTAGAGTGCCCAACCTCTATGTTATAGTTTTGGAAAAATTGCATCAACTTGGCCAATTTGAATGCCTGTGCATTATCAATTATGATCTTCCTTGGGCACCCAAATCTAGACAAAATGTTCTCTTCAAGGAACTTGATGATGACTACGTCAGTTTCTATCCTTGTGGGGATGAATTCTATAGACTTAGTGAAATACATGTGGCTGTTAAAATCCACTTATGTTGCCGACTTGAATTTGGATTGATTTAATAAATGAAATCCAATCCCCATTGCTAAACACGTGTCTCTATTTTGACGGGTCTAAGTGGAAGAGGCAATAACTTATGCTTCCTACAAAAAAATGACATTCTACACATGCTCTAATCATGCAATTAACATAAGAAAACAATGAGTTCTAGTAATAACCAACTCTAAAGATCGTGTATGCAGTGGCTCTCCAAGCATGGTGACCCACACACACTCCCTTGTGAAACTCAATAACAATTCCTTATGTCTCTTCTTCAGTGAGGCAATTTAATAAAATTCTTCCCGGGTCCTTCCAAAAAAGGTTCTCCCAAAATGCAATACTTCACAACCTTGAGTTTAATATATCTTTCCTTAGCTTTGTCCCATGTTGATGGGAAACTTAAGTTCTGTAGGGAAAAAATTATATCTTTATACCAACTAGATTGAGAAAAATTATGGCTTATCTTCAAATATGGTTCTTTCATTTCATATCCTTCTGGTTTTGCTAACTTGATGTTTGTTGATAGATAATTCATGTCTAGAGCCCTGCAATTAGATTCAACCAGGAGTTTGGCAAGTCCTTGTCCTTTTATCAATTTTGTGGGCTTGATCTCATTTAATAAAATTCTTCCCGGGTCCTTCCAAAAAAGGTTCTCCCAAAATGCAATACTTCACAACCTTGAGTTTAATATATCTTTCCTTAGCTTTGTCCCATGTTGATGGGAAACTTAAGTTCTGTAGGGAAAAAATTATATCTTTATACCAACTAGATTGAGAAAAATTATGGCTTATCTTCAAATATGGTTCTTTCATTTCATATCCTTCTGGTTTTGCTAACTTGATGTTTGTTGATAGATAATTCATGTCTAGAGCCCTGCAATTAGATTCAACCAGGAGTTTGGCAAGTCCTTGTCCTTTTATCAATTTTGTGGGCTTGATCTCTACATCATACTCCTGAAGTTTGGCAATCCATTTACCCCTTCTCCCTTCACTGTCATGCTATGTGAGGATGTATTTTATTGCACTAGTAGGTGCATAAGACAATATTTTAGAGTGAAATATGTAATCTCTGAATGCTTTCAATGCTTTGAACATGGAATATGTTTTTTTTTTCAAGTTTCTATATCTCAATTCAACATCCATTAAAGCTCCATTGAAGAAGGATATGGGATACTCTTGATTTTCTTCATTTATCTGCAACAACACAACAACTATGGTATGTTCTCAGAAAAAAGATAAAATGAATAATTCCTTGTCATAATTTGGGATGACTAGTACTGGAGAATATCCTAATGCCTCCTTGATATAATGAAAGGAATATTTAGCTTCAGTAGTCCATTTCACTTCATGGACTTTCTTTAACATTTCAGTGATATGTTTTATCATTTCATGAAACTTTTGGTACAAACCTTCACAAAAAAATGATTCTTCCAGAAAGGATTGTATTTATTTCTTGTTCCTAGGTAGGGAAATTTATTTGATGGCCTCTACTCTCTTAGGAACTATATTTACCCATTCTTTGGATACTTTATTCCCGAGAATATTTCCTTTTTTCATATCAAAATAAGACTTCTTAGGATTTAGAGACAAGCCAAATTTCCTGCACTCACAAAGGTCTTCCTTAAATGATTAATGCAATCTTCATCTATCTTTGAGAATATAGTCATGTCATCGAGGTAGATAAAAATGAATCTGTCTTTTTCTCCCACAAAGGATATATCCATAGCTTGTTGAAATGTGGCTCCTACAATTGTCAAACCAAAAGGAATTTTATCATACATGAAATTCCCCCATGGTGTTGTGAAGGTTGCACTTTCCCTATGTTCAATATGAATTACCACTTGATTGTATCTTGAGGAGATTTTGTTTGCTCCCACTAATTTCTGTAGTATGTGATCCATAGTAGGCAAAGGGTAGTTTTTCTTTACGAAGCATTTATTTAGGTTCTTGAAATCCACACAAAGCCTTATTTCTCCATTATTTTTCCTGACTGAAACCAAATTTACTACCCATTCAGAATACCCGAGGGGAATTATGATTTGAGCATCTAGGAACTTCCTCACCTCCTTCTCAATGATAGGAAGTAAAAGAGGATTAACTTGTCTTAGTTTCTACCTGGAAATCTTAGTACCAAGTTTGAGGGGTATTCTATGTTGCATGACGTTGGTATCATAAATATTTAACTCTTCATATTTCTAGGAAAAAACATCCATGTATTCTTTGAACAACTGCAAGTATTTTTCCTTATGTTCAACAAGAATTTATTTTGATAGATTTATGCACTTAGGTTCTTCCTTAGTCCCTATATTACAATATTCAATGTTAACATGTTTAGGAAGGAGTATTGGTTCCATAGGTGCATCATTTCTATCAAAAGTTGCTCCAAGGGTACCATCCCTTTGGGAATACATTTTTTCTTGACCTAAAGAACCTTATGTTCAACCATGTACTCACTGAATTCAAGAATGATTTCAATTTCTCCTTCAATCATTGGTTCAGACTCTTCTTCATACTATGAATCAATGTGTGTATTTTCAAACTCATCTATCAACTCCATGAACTTCTTGATTTGTTGATCAAATTCAAAAACTTGCTAATATTTGATGTTTTCAAGGATGGATGGTATATAACTCATCTTGATTTTATATTTCATTTGGGGAATAGCTGGAGTTTTAAAAGTATTGGATGCTTCAGCTAAATAATAAGCATGCTAGTTAAATTCTCTTAAGACAACATAAATATTGAAAGATTCATAAAATTATCAATCAAGTCCTATACCTAGTTCCTATATGCCCTCATTCTAGGATTCCTTTTCTGGTAGAAACCTTTAATTTGTTGCACCACCAAATCTAAAACTCCAAATTCTACCAGCTTGGTAATTTGCATTTTCCTTGTTGCCTGTAAGCCTAGGATCAAGGTTTCATACTGAGCTACATTATTAGTGGCCTGAAATCTAGTACAAATGGAATTCTCTTTTGCTGGGAGAAATGAGCACCACACTAGATCCCACTCCCTCTTTGGAATATTCCCCATCAAAAAACATTTTCCATATACCATATACTTCATTAGAAGAACTTACCATACGGTTTGTAGGTGTTGGGGATTCCTTGTATTCTTCATTTATTGATAGGATGCAATAGCCAAGATCTTCATCAGTAGGATAGATAGGATGATTTACAAGGTTGTTTTGGTCACTGACCACATAAGTAAATTTTGTCTCTCAATACAACCTTTTGTTTTCACCTCCAAATACTGGCACATTTGCGTAGGTCATGTCCATCTACATAGTACCCCTCATGTTGCATTCCCATGTTCTTGACAACAACATGCCATAATTAGCAGGCACATCAACCACCACCACATTCATCATAATGATCTTGAAAGGAAGTTGAGCCAAAGTAACCACCATGTCTTTGATCAACCTACAACACTTCACCTTCCTCGCATCAAAAGAATAGAGGTCGTGATATTTCATGGTTATATCCAATCCTAACTTTTCCATCAATACTTTGGGCATGAGGTTGTGAGATGATTCAGAATCAAGCATACAATTGTGCAACATTTTGTCATGGATATTCAATGTCACATAGAAGAGTGCAACAAATTATTCTTTGTCATGTATATGAGGGCCAAAAACTATGGTGGGGATTCATCTTGTACATTCAAGGTATCATGAGGGTTTATTGATCCTTTTCCCTATATGGATTTCTCAGTTTTCTTATGATATGAAGGATTTTTAGCCAATTCTAGCAACGGTACAAGGATTTTAATTTTAGACAGTTCTTTTTCAATGTTAAAAGGTGGCACTGATTCCTAAAATTATTTGATTTATTTTTCCCCTTTTGAAGGTTCCAAAACCTAGTTAGCCTTTGGATTATCAGTAAATTCTTTGACTTTATCCTTCAACTGACTTGGGCTAGGCTTCTTAGGTTGAGGATGAATGTCTTGGATAACTTCTTTTTTCCTATGTCTAAGATCACATTTATTATGCATTTTAGCCTCTAGTGCATTAGCAAACATTCTATACTAGACACAGGACAAGGTTTCATGGTTTGGTTGACTCTTTAGCATCTTCTTCTTAGGATTTAGAGAATATTCATATTCAATTTGATTCAGATGCATGGAAATATTCTCATCCTAAAGTAGGTGTACCTATTTTGTGTATTCTACCTATTGCTCATCCAAAACTTCTTCAACCATGTTATTTCCATTATTAGTTTTTACATGGGGTTGAATGGGTTGTTCCTCATTTCTTCTTTCCCTCATCATGAGTTGAGGATTAAAACGTATTCTGAATAAATTTGGATTTCTCATAGTCCCTTCTTGAGGAACTTTATTTGCATTGATATTTTCCATATCAAACCTTGACATCTTATTTTTTAAGTTTCTAATCATCCTGGAAATTTCATCCATCCTGGCCTCGTGTGAATCTTTATTGGGATCAGAGGTACCATAATCTTATCAAGTATTTTTCTTTTCTACTTGATCCTATTTCAACTTCATTTTACATGATGTAATCATGTTCCTTTCAATGTCTATTTCATCATCCTGCATTATGAGCAACATTGGAGACCTCCTTTCCCTCAATACCATGGAAAAATCAACATCGAATGCACCAACCTATGTGACTTTGGTTGTTGGCTGTGAAGGATTTATGTCTCTAGGGATATTTTTATAAATAATGTTAAATATGTTTTTAAAATCAACAACAAACTCATTAGCTCTCTTCTTGAGTGACCCAAATTCAATTAGGTAGTATGGATTGTCTCTTTTTCACTCCACTGTCTCATAAAAGCATATTCTAGAGCCTACCAACTATCAATTGAAGAAATGGGTAGTTATCTGAACCATTTTCTAATGTCTCCATCTAAAGTTTGGAAAACAATCCTCATGAAGCCATCATCATACTCCAAAAACAAGTTATCGGTAAATTCTTGAAATGTAGTTATGTGTTCCTTAGCGAAATAAGTCTTTGCTCCATCATATTTAGGTAAACAATTTAAGTAATTCTCAAGGAGATCATGGACATGTTGGGGTAAATTCAATGGGCCATATCTAGAAGTGACCAAAGGGATTAAAGGTGGTGGGCGTGGATGGTTTCCCTCTGCTCTTCCTCCACCTAAGCCAACCATAAGGTTTTGTAGGATTCTAGGGGTGAATCTTACATATATATCTAAGGTTTTGGGGGGGAATTTGAAGTAGAATGAACATCTACATGAATATCAATTAGATCTACATATTTAATGCTTATTTGAACAACAAAAGGATATGTTTTTAAATTAGGGTTACCTGAAGAAGAAGAGATCTGCCTATCTCTAACATTTCTCCAGGTCATGACCTTTTCTAGATCTAAGTATACTGGAACAAGATCATGATTAGGGTTACTTCTAGTGTGTCTTCTGATGGAGGCCAAATTTTCCTTCTGTGGAGTCACTAGATGAAATGTTAACTACCATATGTATAAGGCTTGTTCACCATCAAGGATCAGAGCTAACAATGTCGTATCCCAGGGAAAGATGTCTTCAAATTTTGATTCCCTCAAAATGATGCCATTTATGATGTTATCCCTAGATATGTTCTAGGATTTCAATGAGAGAGTCTTAAATCCATGCTTGCTATAAGGAAAATTGTGC
>CBVK0100604596.1:0-13441 GCA_900067695.1 Picea abies | reverse complement strand
GGTGTAGGCAGCTTATAGGTTAATAGAAAAAATTGAATTGGCTGCCAACAAACCTTTACAAAGAGAAACACTTTTACATTATATACAAAGGGATAAAGGGACTATGCAACTCCCCTGGATCATGTGTCCTAGTAGATCCACCCCAATATGGTTGCACACCTAACTGATATGATAAATGGATGACATGATGAGAGTTACCAATATCAAGGAGAAGTCAACCATAGACATAAAAGAAAAATTCTATCTTGAAACAGGGACTAAATGGATGGGCCATAAATGACCACATGGGGTCTAGAGATACCACAAATTCCCTTACCAATCATAGAACATCTAAGCATGGTACAATAAAATAAATGAGTGGTTCATCGTGGTACAACAAGGCACATAATATGCTCATATGATGGTCTTGTTGACATATGGGAAAATTCCCTCTTACAATAGGGGGTAACTCGTTGATCACAAGCCCCAATTAGAATCATTTTCATTTGGAATAGTAGCTTCCAACCAATATGTGGGCTCTATTTTGCACTTAAAATATTTTCTCTTTGGAAAGAGACTTAATCAATTAAGCTTTGGTCTAAATGATCCTAGATTTGTAAAAAGAAAACCTAACTACTGATCCTATTTCAATCAAAAGAAAACATTAATTACACCTGTATATAGAATGATTGATCCTTTAGATTTCAAAAAGAATTCTTTATCCAAAGAATATTTAAGAACTATAACTATCATTGCTAGGAATAAATGACAATAGTTATATCTACACTTTATAATGATAGTTCTAGGATGAATTTAAATTCTTCTTAAAGAACAGTAACGAGAAACATCAGTCTCATGAACCAACCCGAAAAATAGTATCTACATCATGTTAGGAATAATATTATCATATAGATGATTTTCTTGATAACTATCAGTTATAATAACCAAATAAGAACATCAAATAAAATAAGGTATGATAATTGATGAAATTTTAAAAGAAATTCGTCAAGCGACTGAAATGTAAACACGTATACACAGATAATCATTAATCATAAGAATAATCTTAATGATGACAAGTGTATATTCTATTTGATATGCAATCATTTGATAAGTTCACAGAATATGGAAAGAATTCGCATAAGACTGAAAGCAACATAATTTGCAAATAATTAACAAAAATGCAATTGTCACAACTTCACATTACTCATAAATGAACTTGTCAAAATACAGGGTATTCAATTTTTTTTTTCAACATGATAAAAATAATAGCCTGAGTCTTCAATATCCAACCTTCTTTCCATTTCTCAAATTACAATAAATAGGAATTAAAGATAAAAAAACTAGGGACAATTTCCTCCTTTTTCTTTAACTAGTTTGTACAGGTGTCAACTTGATCTTCTAATTGATATCATATAGAGATATCTTCCTCGCTAGTAGCACCTTCTTTGTTGAATTTCCTCTCTTGTTCTTGAACATGAGTTTTTTATAGGGTCAATTTCTCCAACATTGGTGAAACCAAAGGTGGGTGTGGAATGTCTTCATTTATTTTACACCGCTATATTTTTTTGGTGATTTCTTCATATCCTTATTAAAACTTTGACAAGAAAACATCAATGGAATTAGAGAATTTTGTTGGTCGGGTGATGAATTCCTAGAAGGCATCCACATTCCAGAAATTTAATTGTTTGATTCCATCTGTTTGTGAGCTTATTTGTTGATTTATATCTCCAAGGAAATTTGACAAGGGTACTAACTGACCAATGAACTAAACATGGGTCATTTCGTAATATTCAATGATTTCTTGAGGTAGATCCCACATATCTAAACATCTCTTGCTAGTTTATTTAATCAAATGTTGTGAAAATAAACAATTGATATTCCAAGAATCCAATGAATCTTGTGTTACAACAAATTTTTCCTCACTCCATGTGACTTGCTTGGATGGCCTTCCATTTCCCTATGCAGACTTGAAGTTCCCTTTTTGTGCATTCTAGATCCAAAAAACATATTTTTCCACATACATGCGCCCTATTAGTTATACAACATGTGTATACGTAGGTTGTTTCACTACAACCCATGTACATCGGGTTTGGTGCTCAAAATTAAAAAATTATGTTGGGTTTCCATGCCATGTCACGAGATCCATTATCATTGACCTTCCATATACTAGAAATAATCCGAATTGGCCCTTCAGTTCCATTTGAAGGCTATAAATTGATCCATATCCAAGCCTTGAAAAAGTTTCAACAATTCAACTTTGAGAACAAAGACACTCTAGAGAAATTTCACTTCATATTGAGTCTGAAAGTCTGAACTCCTTGTTCAACCCCCAAGATCTTCCTTCTTTGTGATGGAGAACCTCATTGAATAATTTATATGATTTTTCCTCTGGTGGAGGATTGAAGTGGTGGAGGGACTTAGTTTCTCATTTCCAATATGTGTTGTTACAGAAGTTTGTCACCTATGTACTTTTGCTGATTATTTTAATATAAATACTCTTTTCTCGTCCAATTGATATCTTGAAAATATTTGAATTATTATTCCATGGGCATATTTGTCATGTATGTTAATGGATTATGCTTATATATATGCTAACATTATATATTATCACCATATGCTTGCGTATCTTGGTTGTTGAGGACAAGCTTCAGGTATAAAGCTTTGGGTGCGTGCTCAACGATGGTCTTCTTCAAATATCTTGATGAGGTAGGCTCTTAGCCTTGTCTTGTTAGAATTTAATTTATATAGCATACTTGGGATTAGAGTTGATTTTTGCATGTCATTTCATATTTTGTGGTTTACCCCTTGCCATAGAGAGATATTCCTTGAAATATAATTTACGACTATACTGGGGATTGATCTCCTTTTTGGGGTTTGGAGTGTTATTCTCCTTTATTTTCTCTTTGTTAGCCTGAGTTTCATTGTCGTATGTTTCTTGACAACCAATTTTTTACCTTGCATCTGATTTTCTTGGCTTAACCCTTACCTTGACATTGTTTTTCTTGGTATACATGGTTTTTCCCTGAACAAACGCATATATACACAAGATGTCTTCCTTTATGGAGTGTATATATGTGATTTGTGCTCAAATAGTCACATGCATCATCTCTTTAGTCTTGCTATCTGAGTTTGGTGTTTTCTAGGTGAGTTTAGTTGGTTGTTGAGTCTTCTTAGATCCCTGTCCTGACTGTTAAGTGCTTATAGAGTGATAGGAAGCCTTTTTATTGTTGAATTTTTGGGCGGATTTTTTTCTTATCATATTTTTCATTGGTTTTCCTTGCACATTGGTCTAAGTGTTTTATTCTTGGTATCTTTATTGACTTGTCTCTTTTTTTTGTAGTAGGTTCTGCCTATGAAGTTTTTATTCAGTCCTTGCATTTTATTTTCTTTATATTGAAAATGCAAAAATAATTTCTTATTTTCATTATGGCATTTGCACTTTTGATTACATTGCATTGATTTTGAATGATGTGGAGAGATTGCTTTTCATTGAAATTGTAGAGATTGCATCGGAAAAATTGCATTTATAAGCATACCGTATCCTTGAAATTCAAGACTAGTACTTAGCAGTGTTTTATATTTTCTTCTTTTTATATGCTGAGTTGTAATACCATAAGTGTCACAACCACACCTCTTGAGTAAGAAGAAGCCATTAAAATTGACGTTGATTAACTAAAATTAATTAGAAACGATTTTATTTTTCAGGGTACACAAACAAGTATATGACATAGGGCCTTGGAATAAGAAGAAGCCATTAAAATTGACGTTGATTAACTAAAATTAATTAGAAACGATTTTATTTTTCAGGGTACACAAACAAGTATATGACATAGGGCCTTGGAATATGATTGTTGTGAGTAAACTTCTCCAAAGATATTAAACTAAACATATGTGTCTGACCAGGGAGTGGTGAAACCCATTGTGTAATCAATGATGCTAGGAGGCTCCACTCACACCGGAGTTAAGCACAAGGTCACGCGAAGTCGGTTGCAAAGATAACCCTCTAATAACTTAGTGTCAAAGATATTTATGGGGTTCTATTCATATTTGGGGTTCTTGTTCGTACCTTTACCTCTGTGAGAGGCAATGATTTTGAGATTTCAGGATTTGTTTCCTTACCCATACAATGGATGAAACTTATGATTTTTCTCCTGTGCATTGGTTATATTGTGGTGACTCTAGTTGCTTTACATAGGTATCCAAATAGGTTACTTGCAAGGGTTATTCTATAGGTACCCTGAGTCAGATAAGGGTCGGAAAACACACAACCTTTATGGAGGATTCTCTCCGGGGGGATCTGACTGACTACGCTGTTAAGCCCACTAGGGCCCTTATAATTGATTCTGATACCTCCAATATTTTGACGGGAGTCTCAGGCTCCTCTTGGGTGAGACGTACCTACTTTAGTGAGGGAGGCCCATTTTCAACCACTATATCATGTTTGTGTGCATTGGCCTTTTTTATTTATTTTGGTGTGCTCTCTGATTATTAATTGGCCTTAGGATTTGTTTTATATCTTGAGTATTGAGTCATCGTGGAGTAAGACTAGACTCCTCATTGGTGTCGTTGTTTGTTGAATTTACCACTGCATCTTGATCCTTTACCAAAGATGCCTTCTAAAAGTTGTAGAGTTAACAAACATGGTACATATATCCCAGACTCATGATCATCCAGTTACGAGTACTGGGTCAAACCCGGATGTCTCAGAGAGTCCTTCGAATCCATTTTCTTCTATGATTAGTGGGATCCCTTCAAATCCTTCATCCTGGACGATGGGAGTGTCGGAGGTCCCTACCTCTAGTGCTACCCAACCTGTGAGTTCTACTCAATCCACAGAGAAGAACCCTTTTAGATCTCTTTTTGGTATGCCGAGTCATGATTCTTAGCCAATACCTTTGACCTCTAATCCTTTTACTTTTGGTATGCCCAACATGACGTCACAACTCTCATCCTCTATTTCAATGGCTAATGTGAATCCTAGTTTTGGTTGGGTCTTGGGGCACGATGCCTCCTTATGTTCCTTTCTCGTTTGGTGGAGGTCATATTCCCCAAGCGAATCCTATAGTTGAAGGTTGGAATCCTCTTTCCTCCAGGCCTAACCCTAGTTTCAATGCTTCGAGATTGAGTGCTCAACCACGTAGACACTTCACTTACTATATTTTGTCTTTCATCTGTTGGATCACTAAGACGAGGGGTGAATCAGTAATAGAGAAATTTAATCCCTTTTAACCATAAAATGCAAGTGTTATATCAATGTATCACTATCATCCAATAGTTGTGGAGTAAATAAACAATGAACAATGATCAATCATATACATACATAGTACACCAATGTTTTTACATGGAAACCCAAAGCAGGATAAAACCACAGAATGATTTTTCTTATATGTCTTTAAGAATTACATTAATTGCCACCGGAAATGGAATGACATTTACTATCCATATAGAATAGTATTACCTTAAAATATATTAAAAATCGTACCATTATACATCAAAAAAACTTGGGTCCATTACCCAAACCTTTGTGCTATCGAAATTCACTACCATACTTTCTTCAAGTGTTGAAATCATTGAAACAAAACCCAAATAATCAACATCATACCCTCTTCCTCCATGTCGATTATGATTTTTTTTTTTTTATTATGGAGAATCCCCCTCTGTCCTCTGGTGTTCCATCTAGAGGGAGTTAGTTTCACGATATGGGTAACCCCCATCCTGAAGATCCTTCAGCTAGGGGAAACGTATATAACCCTCATCATGCGGCTTTCATGGGTATGGTTCCCATACAACCTTTCATGAACCAGTTTGGAGGAGGATATTATCCTACTGGATAGGGCCATGGCATATACAAAAACCCTAGATGACCTACATTCCCTTAGCCCCAATCTTTCCTGGGAGCATGGGCTTAGACGTCGCAAACCCGACTCCCTTTTCTGACCATGCTTAATATGCTAGATTTTTCAAAATTAATGAATGGCCCTGTGTGTCATGATCTGTCATGACCCCCCGTCCCCACCAAGCTTCCTTCAGACATTCCAAAATTTGAAGGCAAGATGGGTGAGGATCCAGGTGATCACATTACTACTTTTAATCTATGGTGCTCATCCAACTCCCTGATTGATTATTCTATTCAATGAGGCTATTTCAATGCACCCTTAGGGGGGTCACCATGAAATCGTACATTGACCTAATGGGGGGAACATTTGGAACCTTTAATCATATGGTACTAGTCTTTCTCAACCACTTCTAGCTACAAGTTTGTTACGATGCCGACATATAACTTTTTTTGGCCTTCCGCCAAGATAAATCCACACATATCTCAAACCATATCCAAGAGTGGCATAGACAAAAGAGGTTGATCAAAGCATACATTTATCCATAGTTTCTGTTGGAATGGTTCCTTAAGTCATTATTTCCTTATATTTTGAAGGATATCTCTACATCCGGAGTAACATCTGAGGAATAAGCTATTTTCAAAGCCTAGCAATTGGACCTCATATATGCTCAATCTGGGATTCTTTATGAAATTCTTCCTGACGCACCACGATCAAACTATGATCCTAGACAAAATATTGGGCCTCATGTTGATGGCATCACATGGTCTGCAAAATCTAAGTCAAAAGACTTGGTGATGAACCAGTTGAAATATTTGTCTCTAAGCAAGATTGTAGTAGGACAAGAGTTGAATTTGTCCTCCACCCCCACCCAGTCAATGGATGTGCATTAAGTACAATAATTAGCTAACCCAAATGGTAACCATCAATCGAGAGGGAATAAAAAGAAAGGGCCAGGTAATAATCATAAGGGTGGGAAAAATAATAATAAATTCAAGGATGAAACTAACAATGATAGATCAAATAATAATTCTGGTGAGGGAAAGAAAGGAAAGAAGAAGGCGAAGTTTCCTTGTAAACTTTGTAACGATGATCACCTTACCCACCTATGCCCTAAAATCGAGTAATCATTGAGGCTCTTATCGCAGTCACCCACTATGCTGAAAAATTCGTTTCCACATAATCAACACATGGATTCGGGGACCTCCAACATTGGAAATGCATCGAGTGGGAGTCAAAACCCCCCGACACATGAAGGTGACCATCTATGTGTCAATATGGTCAAGTATTAGATTGATGTAGCCACTCAATACATGAAGGTGACCATCTATGTGTCAATATGGTCAAGTATTAGATTGATGTAGCCACTCAATCTCATGATTACAGTGCTTCACAAATTTTCATAGGTCCAGAGTCTCCTCCTCCTACAAGAACACCCTTGCAGATCAAAAAGCCAGAACCTATGCCTCATATTTTGAAAGGAGTACTAAAGCGCTCTTCCCACAATCCTAATGCCAGAGTTGCCCAAAAATATTCGATTATCGAAGATTTGGGCCAAACCCCTTGTGCGATGTTGGCTTTGGAGGTGCTCCAGATGTATCCTTCACAAAGGAATGCCTTGTTATCTATGTTAGGACCTATAGACCCATGTGGCTCGAAGGTTATCAATTTTTACGTCATAGATGTTAAGCCTTGCTTATAAGAGACAGCTCCAGATGTATCCTTCACAAAGGAATGCCTTGTTATCTATGTTAGGACCTATAGACCCATGTGGCTCGAAGGTTATCAATTTTGACGTCATAGATGTTAAGCCTTGCTTACCTTACCACGTGGCCTTTCAAATTCATGTGGAGCACATGAAATTTACCATCAAATGTATTGTAATTGATGCAGGTATTGTGACGTGTGTGATGTCCCTAACCTGTTGGAAATCCATTAGCTCTCTGACCATGTCCCAATCTATGACTATGTTGACCACATTTGATGGGCATTCGTTTCGACCCCACTGAATTCTTTCCTCTTTTTCGGTCCAGTTAGGTGGGAAGATAATGGAGGTTGATGTTGAGGTGGTTGATGTGCCTCTTGACTATAATTTACTACGAGGGAATAATTGGACTTATGCCATGACGATCGCCGTGTCGTCCGTTTTCCACACTTTATGTTTTCCTCATGAAGGGAAAATAGTGACGATTGATCAATTGTCCTTTGCGCATGCTATTCCTAGTGCATCTGTTGGACCTTTGGTCCATGTGATTGAAAATTATCAGTAGGCAACTAAGGATGTTGGTGTTGGAATGTATTCCTCTATGATGGGTAGATTTTATTTCATGGAACCAATTCACCATATTCATTCCATTTCCATTGATTCTTCATCGCCAATGACGTATGTTCCTTTTCGTACTTTGTATTTCAATGACCCTTGGACCCTACCTTCCCTGATTATGTCGTACGAAGGTCAGTTGCACATTGGGATGAAAATGCCACTATCAGAAACAAAGGTTGTGTATCAGGCTATTCTTGACGCTACTCCTGACCTAGATCCTTCCTCATCGCGGACAGATGAGGTGGATCCTATTCTGGACCCCGTATGGGCCTCTCAATCATCTTGTTCACATGATTTCCTCGATGATACTTTACCTACATATGAAGCCATCTTATAGGCCATGTCTGTTTCTGATAGGCATTGGGCTGATATGCATCATCGATCCTATTTCCTCCGAGAGATTGTTAAGATCAAACATAATGACTTTAGATATACCTTGAGTGAGATGGTCGGTCATGATGTGGGAAGAAAACATGGTGAGTATTTATCCTACCATCATGATCGACATATCTTGTATTCCTAGAAAAGTTGACAATGTATATATCAATGTGGATTGTTCTCCTAAAGAAATTCATATCTACATCGATCTCTTCAAATAATTTTTTGATGTTTTCGCTTGATCATATGAAGAGATGCCAAGGATCAACCCCAACATTGTTGAAAAAGAGATTAAAACCTATCCGGATGCTAAACCTGTTCGGAAATGTCTTAGATATGTTAATCCTAGAAAGGTCCCTACTATTAAGGAAAATGTAGAGAAGCTACTTAATGTTGGTTTCATCTACCCAGTTCCCTCTACTGAATGGGTGTCCAACCCCATTCTTGTAAAGAAAAAGCAAGGAACCATCCACGTATGTATGGATATTTGAGACATGAACAAGGCTTGTCCTAAAGATAACTTCCCTACCCCTTTCATTGACCAGATTCTTGACAAGTGCGCGAGAATTTAAGTATTTTCTTTTATGGACATATTTTTAGGGTATAATCAAATTCAGATCAAACTTGAGGATCAACATAAGACAATGTTTATTTGTCCTTGGGGTACTTTTCGGTCTTAAAAACATCAAATCAACCTTCCAACGTTCCATGACCTTTTATTTTCACGATCTTAAGCACATTGTCGAAGCTTACCTAGATGATCTTGTTGCTCATTCTCGCAAGAGATTAGATCACTCCACTCACCTTCGATTAGTATTTGAGAGATGTCATTACTATCGAATTTGGTTGAACCCTCACAAGTGCATCTTTTGCATTAGGTCTGGCCATATTTTAGGATTCTTAGTGTATGAGCACGGGATCATGGTAGAACCTATGAAGGTTGAAGAAATACTTTGATTTCCTCCCCCGCACAACATTAGAAA
Source organism: Picea abies (assembly GCA_900067695.1). Lineage (NCBI taxonomy): Eukaryota > Viridiplantae > Streptophyta > Pinopsida > Pinales > Pinaceae > Picea > Picea abies. The sequence goes on along the minus strand of CBVK0100604596.1, from coordinate 3,944 downwards.
ACTTCAAGGTTTGTAGGGGAAGGATAATTTCCTGCATCCATTCATAGTGAATTATGCTAATTTAACTAAAGGTTTCATGCATATTTTGAAGGACACTTTGTTTATATGGGATGAGTGAGCCCAGGAATCCTTCAATGATCCTAAGAAACCTTTGGTATCAATGCCTCTACTGAAGCCTCCAGACTACAATAGATACTATTTGATTTATATCGTTGCATCTGAAGGAATGGTTGGTATGGTTCTAGTTCAGGAACATGATGAGATCCATGAGCACATTGTCTATTATCTCAGTCGAAACCTAGTTGGTCCTAAACATAAATACTCTCACGTAGAGAAACTGGCCTTGGTTGCCGTACATGCGATTCAAATATTATGACAATATATATTACTTTGCAAAACTACCTTAGTTGTGGATATCAATCCATTTCAATACATCCTCACTAGGTGTATCATAGGGGAAAATATAATAAGTGAATTGTTATTTTGCAAGAATTTGATTTCGATTTGGCTTCGGTGAAGTCTAAGAAAAAGCTAGTTTTTGGTGAGTTGATATCGGACTTCCCTTGACTCGAAGAGGAAATTTTTCATGACGATTCATTCATGGATGAACATATTTTCCTTATTTCTTCTTTGAACCCCTAGTATGGAGACATTTTGATCTATCTTCAAACCTTGAATCTAGCCCAACATATGTTGAGAGACGATCGATGATGTATATGTTATCAGGATAAAAACTAACTTATTATTGGCGACACTTTGTATCATCAAGGGGTAGATAATATTTTACGTCATTTCTTGACTCACAAGGAAGATGAGTTTGTTCTCAATGAATGTCAAAATGGGGCTTGTGGTGGCTATTTATCTAGTCTTGCGACAACCCAAAAAATATTGGGAGCCAATTATTTTTGGCCGTCAATTTTTAAATATTGTGTTAAAGCAGTCATGAAGTGTCACCCTTGCTAGGTGTTCACTCAGAAAATGTGCTCGCACCCAGCCCCTCTTCACCCATTCATCACCGTCGGTCCCTTCACCAAGTGGGGGGTATATTTTATGGACTGTAACCTAGCCTTGACTAGGGGGAACCAACATATTATTACTGTCTCTTATATCATCACCGTCGGTCCCTTCACCAAGTGGGGGGTATATTTTATGGACTGTAACCTAGCCTTGACTAGGGGGAACCAACATATTATTATGGTCATGGATTACTTTAATAAAAGGGAAAAGGCCATGCCTAATGTTAAATTCGATGGTAAGACTACAACATTCTTTGTATTCAACTAGATTATAGCCCGGTTCAGAATTCCAAGATAGATTGTCACTGATCATGGTAGTCACTTTTAGAAATAAATGATGAAAGAGTTAGCATCCAAACTTGGGTTTAAGCACATTCATTATTCCCCTTACTATCCCTAGGAAAATGGACAAGTATAGGCAGTGAATAAATATCTCAAGACCATTTTGAAAAAACCTGTCAGCTGGAGTAAATTTGACTGGGATATGATGCTTTACCTTTCACTTTGGGAAAACCAAACCACGGTAAATACCTCCACCAATTTCTCTCCTTTTTAGTTAGTACATGGCATGGAGTCGATTCTTTCGATTGAATGTGAAATACCTTCACTTAAGTTGGCAATTGAGATCCTACCACACATCTGATCTTGAAGAAAGCCTCATATACCTGGAGTGTCTAGATGAGCAGTGCCGATATGCCTCTACGTCCATCGAAGAGAATAAATGACATGTTAAGGTTTCGTACGATAAGTCTGTCAGTCCTCGGTAGTATGCTGAGGGTGAATTGGTTCTCCTTTATGACCAAGGCAAATAATCATTGGGGGCAGGCAAGTTCAACCCCATGTGGCACGGTCCCTATATCGTGCGACGTGTCTTAGAGAAAGGAGCTTACGAATTAAAATATTATGAAGGGAGTATGTTGCATGGGCCCATAAATGAGCACTACCTTAAAAGGTATTACGCTTGAGCCCTTAAGCTTGAATGTGACCTTTGTATACTAGTGTATATTAGTGTTTATACATCTTTTCCTTTGTTTCATCGACTTGCTTATCAAGTTTTCCCTTGGTTGGAAGATGTCAATGGAGTCTTCAGATTATTTAGGATTCATGGACAATTCCAATCATCATACGTGGAACATGGTTTCCGCCACTTGGGGCATTTACTCACCCTAGTTAGAACCTTTGTGTAATTTGGTGCCCATGCAAAAATTATTCCATGGGACTGGGAGTTCCTTATAACCTCGATATGAATTTGTGTTGGAACAGGGGCAGGCCCAGGGTTCAACTCTTCAACAATGCACCAACAAAACCCTAACTATCGACCCTTTTGACAACACCTACGAAGAAAATGAAGTCTCACCTGAGGTAGAGGTAGGGGTGGTTGCAGGACTCAAGTGTCTACAACCTTAGATGGGACACATGTTTGTGATTACAATACTCTAACAAGACACTTAACAGTTGTCATTCATTAATAATTAACCTTTGTTCACAGCATAGATAAACCCTAATTACAACGCAACACAATATTCAACAAGATTCAATACATTCAAGCACTTAGTATAAAGAAATAGATCAGATCTAGCATTCATTCACATCACTGATCATTAATCTATTATATCAGACGATTATAATATTCATAAATATAACAACACTAAGCATAAATCACATCAAAGGCACAAAGCAATAATCGAAATGCACAAAGCAACCATAACACGAGATATATGTGGTCCACCCCCAGCCTGGGGCTACATCCACCAAATCTTCTCTTCTTTATTATCTTCTTGTCAAGATTCTTACAGGCACATAGCATCAAAATCCTACTCCGCATAGGAAATGAGATCTGTGTGCACTTCGCCAGATCCTCCTTCCTCGAGCTAGGTTACAACACAAATCCTTTATACAATCTCTTACAGTCACTTGCACTTAGCTTTGCAAGTCTCATATAGTATGCACAAAGCATGTACAACTATCACTTTCACATAGCACATTGGCCTTCACTTTCCCTTAGCACCTAGCATCACACACTTGCGCTCTTATGTACATCGCCTAGCTTTCTATTTATACATTACAAAAGGGCCTAAACATGGGTAAGCCCATGGTACAACATCCCATACTTGTTACATAATCCTAAAACCCAAAAATTCCCTAAAAAGGGGCCAAGATCCCTCGATCTCCACTTCGACTTGTGCTCCGCCTTCAAAAACCTATTGAAGTCCCAAAATAGGTCAAACCTGACCAAGGATCTCCAAAACTTGGTTAAGGGCCAAAATAGGTCAAACCTGACCAAGGATCTCCAAAACTTGGTTAAGGGCCAACATGGCCCCAACACTCACCTATGACTTGTCCCGATTCACTTTGCTTTGGTTAATTCTGCCTCAAAAGCCTCGAGCTTGGCCCGAGCTGCTTTGACTTGTTGTTGTGCCAAGGCCTCCTACTCGGTGAACTCTTGAAGAATTGCCTCATTCACAGGTCCTTCTAAGCATTGTTTGACTGAAGTGACTGCTTGTTCCAGTTCTTCTCCTTGGCCTTCAATCTCTTCGAACAGTTTTGAAGCTGTGTCCTAGGCTGGATGGAGCCTCTAAGTCACTTCCATAACTTTGCTCCGTATGGTATGGAATTGTTGTTGGATAGTGTGTTGTTCCTGGGATCGTTTCATTCTCTCAACTGCTGACAACAGCTTCAACTGTGCCTGAATTGTTGTTGCTTGTTGCTTGGTCTCCTGGAGTTGTGACTCCAATGTCTTTAGTTCGGGATCCTTAGTGAGTCACTCATAATTTTGTGCGCTATGATCATTTAGTTGTTTAAATTCCATGTAAAAGGCCTTGATTCTCTCAACTATGATCTGAGTAGTTGCTTCTCTTTGATCCCACACATCCTACAGAGTGCTTGGCACTGTTTGTAGCTCTAGATATGTTATTCTTTGTTGAAGTT
>CBVK0100604593.1:0-10317 GCA_900067695.1 Picea abies | reverse complement strand
AGGGTGTTAAATTGGTTCATGAATTTGGCTTCCATGGTGTCAAATTTGTGTTGGACTTGGGTATCGAATTGTGCAAGGCGGGAATTGGTAGCACCAATCTTAGATATCACATGTTGGATGGATTCCTCGGCTTGATTGATGGAAGCTTCTAGGTCTTGGTTGTGAGTGGTAGCCATTTGGAGGGGGGGAGTGCGGGTAAGGAAAAATGAGTGGGTGGGACCACAAAAAAGGAATTATAAGTGATAGGTACCATGATGGTCAGGGAGAGAAGGGAAATATAATGGAATAGGAGGAAAAACAGGGAAGCTGAGAAGGGGTTGGATCCACTGCAAAAAAAAAAAGATTAAAAATGAAAGGTATGACTGCGATCAGGGAGAAAAGGGGAATCCAATGGGATAGGTCCCAAACAAGTGTGTCTACGGAGTTATAATTCCGCCTAAATAATAATGCAATGATGAAATGCCCAAATGCTTAACAGAAAGAAATATGTAGTAATTTCGCAACCAGAATGCAGAAGGCACAGTTGCATGGCAATAGATCTTGTATGTTCTATTTTTGTTTCCATCCCAAGGGGTAGGGTATTTAGGGTTTCTACAGACAAGTGTTTTCCCTCTGCTATATATCTATGATATATGTGCAAGGTCCAATAGTATTACTCGGACCAATATCTTAGAGCACCAAATAAGGAGGCTAGACCATTCCCTTAGTCGTACTACCCAACTTCCCAGTTACTAGAGAGTATCTTCCTGAGTTTTGTTCTCGGTGGAACTATTTCATTTAGGAGCCCAATCGGTTTATCTATGGAGGGCTTTAGGAGATCTAGGTCGATCCATATACAATTTTTATCTGATGCACTCCCACTCAAAGGGGTACCAACTGGGGTTACAAGGGTGGCCAACAGATGCGCGCTTGAGTAACACTTGTATTTCTTGCATTTATTACTACCTGACCGTGGATTTATGTATATTTCCAGCACTTCACCAAAATCGTCGATCTGACCATCGGTAGTCGGTGATTTATCTTAGAAAATTTCCAACACTTTTCCAAACTTGCCAATCTGACCATCGGCCAGCAATGGATTCTATTGTTGAACCTCACACTTAGAAAAATTTTGACTTTTCTCTAATTGATTTGGACCATCAATTTGCTCCCTGCCATAACCCCCGATTTAATCCTGGTCATCGATTTGATCAACCTTTCAAATGGTATAAACATTACAAATTTTTAAATTTATCATAATGAATCCAACTCATCGATCTCAAGTTAAAAATAAATCTCATTCGTCAATCCACCAAACTCCCTATAACTCTCTAGGCGGCCATTAAAACTCAAATTTCAACCATTCCAGGTCAAATTTTGATCTACAAATTCACCACTCTACTCCATTAACCATCACAAACTATCTAAAGTCATTAAAACTTGGATTTCACTCATGGAATTTGGGATTTCTCTCTAAAATATTTTTTTTCCCCCAAATCGGTCATAGACAAAATCTGCACCAGCGAATTTCACCAATTCACTCTGGTTCGAGCCCATACAAGATTGGTGTTTGAACCAAATCTATGATACCATAATGTAACATCCCCCAACCCAACTAAGGGACATTACAGTGTGAAATACTAGATTAAAAATGAAATTTACAGCCAATTAATTTAGTTCATTTACAGTTAGTTGATTTCATGTAGCTTACAGCTACGAATTAAGACAAATTTAGCTATTGTCTACAACCATAAAATATATGCATATACCACATGATAATAATCAACATGAAATGCATATAAAAAACTCATTACAAAAAAATATAAATCACTTCCAAATACACATAGTTCATGCACAACAATTAAACACATAATTTAACACACTTGCCAGCCCGCTCAGAGATGTGTATAAGAGACAGCACATAGTTCATGCACAACAATTAAACACATAATTTAACACAACAACAACATAAAACACTTATCTTTTCACAACAGTTGTGCAACCAGCTGCTTGGGATGAATGTTCCACCCAACCATAGACTGACTATTCCAAATATCAATAATCAGTCACCCTCTAGTTGAGGCTATAAATCCACAAAAGAGGGTGGCCTCTCATAGTCCACTCACAGCTCATAAAACTCTCAACCCAACTGATATTCTCCTAAAGCTATCATGATTTTCCTCCAGCCCTCTCTTCCTCTTTCCCTATCCAACCCAAGGAATGCACCATTCGTTTATCAGGAATAACTCAAGGGATGTATCATATGTTTATTAGGGTTAACCCAAGGAATGTGACATTCTTTTGTCAGGGTCTCTCTACCACAGGTAGCTAGGAATATCTCAACTAGGAACTCAATGGAAACTACTGCTAGGAAAACTATCAACAAACCAACAACAAACACTTATTGTTTCAGTGAAAATCACATAGGAGTTCACTCTTCAGGCCTAAAAACCTGGCTATTCAATTTTCCAACTCCAATTCACTCCAATTAAGCTCCATCTTGATCCTTCATTTTCCCTCCATGGTTGCATCAACTTCAAGCTTTGTTTCTTTCTCTCTCCTTGGTTCTCATGCACAAACTTGACTAACTAAGAATTGTTGTCTCAACCCATACAAATTTCCTCTCTTTGGCTTTCCTTTCTTGACTCACACTCTTCCCCCAAGTTTATTTTACTCAACCCCCATGTTCCCAATAACTTTTGGATGTGACCACTCACACCCACCCTCTTACATGTATTCAATGATTTCCTTTGGGAACACTCAATCAAAAATGGGAAGGTTCATATACAAATAGAAAATTTAGGAAAATGGGTTAAACAAATATACATGGGTATTTCCCCTCTAGACCCCTCTTGGCCATTATCCTAGACACTCCCCCCTCTTGTGGATTAATTCATCCCCCATGTCTTGTCCATTTCCTCTTAGTTGTTGGCATCACATTATTATCCTAGACACTCCCCCCTCTTGTGGATTAATTCATCCCCCAGGTCTTGTCCATTTCCTCTTAGTTGTTGGCATCACATTTTATTATTAAAACATTGAAATACAATGTGCATATTATATCGCTTTGGCAATAGCCACACATTATATCTACTTAAGAATTAATTAAACTGTGGATTATAGTGTGGATGTTACACTCCATTGGGTTGTAGAATATATAGAAGCTCTCCCAAGAATCTTTCAAGGATCTATATAAATAAGGCAAGTATTTTTCAAGAGGAGGGAGAATCATTTTCACAGTTATTATGTCCAATTACAGAGGAGCTTCTCCTATTTAGAGAAGCCACAATCACATTTCCTAATTTTATCAAGAAGATGAGGAGAATCTAGAATCAAGGAGAAAAGGGGGATGCTTTCACATCCAAGGTATGATGTTTGATGTATTTCCTACATGTTAATGAATATCTCATTGCTTTTCCCCTAAATGTGATTGTATTTAATTTGCAAATGATTAGATATGGTCTTGTGTTAAATAGATCAAGATATATCTAGTGAATTGGATTTTCCTATCATTAGGAGAGAAAATAGATCATAGTTGTTTGTCTCATTGTGTGTAAGAAGTATATTGCGGGAGCTAGAGCTAGATATCAGAAGCTACATAAGCCAAATACATGAGGAAAATTGTTGTTCATAAGGTATGTTTACTTCTCTTCTCAGATAAAAGGAAAATAATTTGTTTGCATCTAGGGAATACATTAGAAGTTTATTCCCATTGTATGTCTAGGATCAATAGTTAGTTCCTAGGGAGATCTAAATTACCATATTGGTGATATTTATCCAATAAAACTATGGATTTAACTGAGACATGTGGCTTGTTAGGATACTAAAAAACATCAACCCCTTATGTTATTCTCTCTAGTTTCCCACTCTCGGTTGTTCTTCTCTGCTATGGAACAAAATACAACAACATATAATAGAACCCCTTCTCCTCCTAGTGTCCTGGTATTTAACATTGCCCAATAGCTGTATAGGGTTAGGGTTTTGACATCCTCTACCCTAAATTGTAACCCCTTATGTTATTCTCTCTAGTTTCCCACTCTCGGTTGTTCTTCTCTGCTATGGAACAAAATACAACAACATATAATAGAACCCCTTCTCCTCCTAGTGTCCTGGTATTTAACATTGCCCAATAGTTGTATAGGGTTAGGGTTTTGGCATCCTCTACCCTAAATTGTGATAGGATTTTGGACCTTCTATAATATTATTAAAATTCCTCATGTGGCTCACCCCATATGCATGAGTAAAAAGGGTTGGTGTGGCATCTTCTCGTACCATGGTTGTCAACACGATAGGTCAACTTGCAAGAGGCATAACGTTTTCATAGGATCTCCTATTGACTCATGGTACAGATAGTTGGAAAGGTCTTGAAGTGTAGAATACCATCAAGGGAATGGGTGCAAGTACTGAACACTAGAAACTAGAAAAAATTGAATGCCTCAAAATGGCTTTGGAAGGTTTCTGACCCAAATTTTCCAAACTATGACCTGCCACTAAAATGACCCTGCAAGTTGATTCCTCCATTTTTTCCCACTCTGAAAGCATTGATCTAGATAAAAAATAATATACTAATCCAATATAGATCATACCTCCCCATTTAGGGATATGTTTGGTCCCCAAAATCTTTATTGAATGAGGTGAGGAAATTTTTCCTCTACATCCAATATAGATCATACCTCCCCATTTAGGGATATGTTTGGTCCCCAAAATCTTTATTGAATGAGGTGAGGAAATTTTTCCTCTACCTTCTCACTACAATACCATTTTTCTTTTCTTGGAAGTTGTCCTTTCAACCCAATATGCTTGTTGATGCTAGTGTACCATCAAACAGGTATTTATGAATAGGTCTGTGTTTCTAGATGTGTGGAAATCATCCAAAGCCTTCTACTATTGAATTCACTTTAATTAAAGGAATTATTAACGTAATTTTATTTTATTAATTAGTTATTTATTTATTTAATTGAATTATTTATAGAAATGATAAAATTAATTAACATGTTTCTAAATATCAAGTGAGTCTGAGAATTAATCTCAACCATCAATCACTTTTGAGATTAGAAATATATTATAATTCACGACTATAAAATAAAGGCTAGGGTGAAGGAGGAAGATACTAGAGACACATCTTTATTAGGTTGACTAAGAGAGATTAACATAAAATAGAGAGAGTTGGATTAGGAAGGACAATGATTCAAGGATATTTTGGATAGGTGTTGAAGGAATTCCATCTAGATATCTAGGAAAGATCAATCATATAGAAGAAGGAAAAGGCATTGTGGATAGTACAAGTGTTCCAAAACAAGTCACACAGTTCATGCAGACTTCAACCTTAAACTCAAACAAATCACATAGAAATATGTAGGTATATGTGTAACAGTTTACGCAATTGTTGTATAAGATCTTACAATAGGTTTTGAAGCAAATCATCCAGCCAAGTTTGTCTATAGTTGTATTTCTCTCAGTGGGCCATTATTCATGTTATGGGAGCCCTGATTTTATCATAATAAAATCATCTCAATATTGGTTTTCCCTCAAGGATTTTTCTAGGGGTATCTACCCAAAAATATTGGTGTTCATGTGTGCATGATTTGGTTTCCAATTTTTTATTCCACTACATGTTAATAAGATTAATATTTTAGTAGTGTATTTTTGTTTTGTGAGTTGTTAATTAATCTGCAAGTAAGGAACTCACTAGATAACAAGAAACCTAGGTGTTGAAGTAAGAGGAATTTCAACATGGTATCAGAGTGTGATTTATGAGAGGAGGAAACCAAATCAACATGGTATTAGAGCACATACTCCAAAGGAAATCTAGATCTCAAATCCATAGAAGATCCATAACCAGCAAGATGAAATCGAAGGACAAATTTCAGGCAAACAAATGTACTATAGTAGGTTCGATCGTCAAGGACAATGCGGGTGTTTTTTATAGAGGCATGCAAACAATGTGGGTATTCATTTATAGGTCGCACAGTAACAACATAGGTACTAGTACATAGTTCGCATGGAATTGCACAAGTATAAACTTTGCATTCACACAATTAGCACAAATAGTGGAGGTAGAGGTGGTATAGGTCAGTACATGGGAAGTTTCTAGTAGCAAGTTATTTACACGGCAGGTTATCAAGTATTAGGGATGGAAGTAACATCGTTAAGAGTTGAATATGGACAAAGTGGTTGTTCCACCAACATATCTAACAACTTTGGAATATCACAACAATAAGGAGATCAAACATTAGAGGGTCATCTTGGATTTGGTGAAGGATCATAAAATTCCTCAGTTATCCGAGAAGAATATGGCCAAAGATATGTTTTATTCCTTGGTAGGGTTATTCCAAATCACAAACATCAATAGAAAGATTGTCTTAAGTAATAAACTCATATTGGTGCATATGTCTAGATCTGACAATGTTACCAACTATTTCATGAGGATCACATAGGTGTGTAATCAACTTGAATCCATAGGGGAGAAAACAGAGGATATGGAGCTTGTGAATGTGGCATTGAATGGTCTTCCCAATTCATGGGAACTATTTTTCAAGGGACTCATCTCTTGGGAAAATATCCCAAATTGGCAAAGGTATTGAGATGATTGCATCCATCAAGAGACTAGGGAGGAGTTTAAGGGAAGTAAGTAGGGAGGTAGTGAATAGAAATTGGATCTTGTCGGTGAGAGAAATAATGGAAAAGAAAAGTGTTCTAGAAAGAAGGGTAACCTTGATGGGGGCTTATCACAGCCAAGGAAGAAGAAGGACTTGGGTAAAATCAAGTTATTCTCATGTCATAAGAATCAAAATTATGCATATCAATGTTTGGATAAGAAGAAGAAGGGTAACGGAAAGACAAAGACGGAAGCATAAGTAGAGATTCACCTTTATGAGTTTGTGATGAAGTTTGAGAAGGATTACTCACCAGTTTCTTGCCTTTATACTAGCAAAACTGGAAGGAGTGCTTGGTTCTTGGATATTGGTGCATCTCGTCATATGACATAAGCATGATAACTATTTAGCAGTATGATGGAGAGTGACATAGATATTCATGTGCAACTTGGTGATGATACCAGGTATGTAGTGAAGGTAGAGGGAACAATTATGTTCCATCTTGAGTCAATAGGTTCCTTGGATGCCCAGGATGTACTTTATGTACGAGTGTTGAAGAATATTTTTCTTTCAGTCTCATCTATGGAGGACAATGGTTTTTCAATTACTTTTCAAAGAGGGAAGGTACTCATACATTCAGACAAATATAGTCTGGACAGCGTAGTAGTCGTTGGGTTTATAGAGGGAACTTTATATAGGTTGCAAGGAAATCATGTTCAAGATTTGGTACATTACAATGAAAACCTATGTTAGTTGTGGCATAGGAGGTTGGGACACCTACACTGCAAGGAATTGTCAATTCTGATGGGGATTGTTATAGGTTTTCTAGGGTTCAGTATTGAGCATCAAGGAGTGTGTAGAGGGTGAGCACTTGGAAAGAATGCTAAGGATGATTTTGCTAGAAGCAAGAGTAGGTCCAAGTGGATATTGTATATTATCCATTCATATGTGAGTTCTATGTCAGTAGAATCATTACAGCGATTGTCCTACTATGTGACATTTATTGATGAATTTTCCAAGAAAACTTGGATCTTCTTTATGAATACCAAGGATGAGGTCTTCAAGAAGCTTCAGGATTTTAAACCTCAGGTAGAGAATTAGACAGGAAAGAAGATCAAGTTATTGATGTCGGATAATGGAGAGTACACTTCCAATGACTTAGCATGCAAGGACAAAGAGGGATCTAACAGTCTCATACAACCCTTGGTAGAATGGGGTTGCAGAGAGAAATAATTGGTCCATCATCGATTTTGTTAGGGATATGATACATGAACAAGATTTTCCTATGTTTTTGTATGTAGAGGGGTGTAACACGATGGTGTATGTGTAGAATAGGAGTCCTCATAGGATATTGGGGGGGGAATACTCCAGAGAATGCATTCTCAAGAGTGAATCCAAATATAATACATTTGAGGATCTTTAGTTCTCTAGTTGACGTCCATGTTCTTGCAAAGAAGAGGATGAAGATAGATCCTTCATGAAAGAAGGGTATATTTTTTGGGTACAACGAGACCTCAAAGTATTATAGGATCTTCATTGCATTGTAGAGGGATAAAGTTGTGAGAAAATATGTTAAGTTCAAGGAGAACTTGACATATAGGATATCTTAGGATTCATCATCAGTGATATAGGATGAGGATTAGTAGGCTTTGAATAATGAGCAGAAGTTGGTAGTTTAGAATTCAAGTGGGGGAGAATATTTATCCCCTTCCAATCCTATCAGGAGACCCAAGTGGCTATTGCATACATTGAGGGATGTTGGTCAGGATCCTAGGAGTGCATTTAGAGAACGCAGGACTCTGAAGAAGTTTTCAAACTATATGGAACTTACAATCATTGATGTTAAGCCTTCCAATTTTGAGGAAGCAATAGAGCAATAGGTATGGTAAGATTCCATGGTAGAGGAGTATACCTCTATTATGAGGAGTGATTTTTGGGACATAGTGTCGATATCAGAGGGGAAGTAAGTTTCGATTTCCAGGTGGATTTACAAGATCAAGCATGTTGCATATGGTAGCATAGAGAATTTCAAGGTGAGGTTTGTGGTGAGAGGGTTCTCCCATAAAGAGGGAGTGGACTATGAGGAGACATTTTCTCCAGTCTCTAGGTATGCTTCTATTCAAGTTGTTATTTCTATTTTTTCAGTTATGAGGTGGAGGATACATCACATGGATGTGAAAATAAATTTCCTCAACTTGATCATTGAGGAGGAAGTATACATAAAGAAACCTCAATGTTTTGAGGTACATGGGAGGGATTCTCATGTGTGTAGGCTTAAGAAATCCTTGTACAGACTCAAACATACACCAAGGTCATGGTAATATAGGATTGATGGATAATTCCAAAGTATGGTATTTACAAAGAGTGAAGCAGATCCTAACTTGTACTTCATACTTGTTGGAGAGGATCCTCTCATCTTGGTTTTGTACATTGATGATTTGTTTCTCACAAGTGCAAAGGAGCTTATTGCATGTTGCAAAGAAAATTTATCTAGTTATTTCAAGATGAAGGACATTGGATTGATGCATTATTTATTGGTGTTAGAAGTATGGTAGGTATCAGGATAGAACTTTCTTTTTCAAGTGAAATATGAAGTTGAGACCTTGAGATTCAAGATGGAGGATTGTAGGCTGATTGCTATGCCTATGGTTACCAATATTAAGAATATTGAAACTTCAGACTCAAAGTTGGTGGATCTCAGTATATATAGGTAGATGATAGGGTCCTTAATGTATTTGGTCAACACTAGGCTATATATTTGTTTTGTTGTGAACACCTTGAGTCAGTTCATGGTGGAACCGAGGAAGGTGATCGCAGAAAATCATGTGCTTAGGTACTTGAGAGGTACACTAGAGTATGGTTTGACATATATTGGGGGAGATGGAGTAGATTTGCAGGGATATAAAGACTCGGATTGGGAAGAGAGTGCATTAGACAGAAAAAGCACCTCAGGGTGTTGCTTCATCTTGGGATCAGTAGTGATTACATGGTTCAGTAGGAAGAAGACCTCTGTATCACTCAATTTAGTAGAGGAAGAGTATATGGAAGCAATTATGGCTAGCTGTGAATCCATTTGGATTCACAAATTGATTACAAGTTTATTTGATCAGGAGTTGGAGCATATGGTGATATACTGTGATAATTGTAGCTGTATAGAACTCTCAGAGAATCTAGTATTCCATGACATGACCAATCATATTGATATCAGATACCAGTTCATCTAGGATATGATATAGAAGGGATAATTGAAGCTTCAACATATTTCCATAGATGAGAAAGTTGTAGATATTCTAACCAAGCCTTTGGAGAAAGGGAAGTTTTTCCTTATTCATGGACAGACTGGGAGTGGTGCAGAATACCTCCCTCGCTAAGAGGGAGTGTTGATGCTAGTGGTAGAATTGAACATATATTTCCACATATGTATATGTTTCTAGATGTGTGGAAATCATCCAAAGAATTATACTCCTGAATTTACTTTAATTAAAGAAATTGTTAAATTAAATTGCTTTTATTAATTAATTATTTGAATATTTATTTGATTAGTTGAGTTATTTATGGAAATGATAAAAGTAATTAGCATGTTTCTGAATCTAAAGTGATTATTAGAAGTAATATCAACCTTCAATCACTTTGGATATTACAAATAGATTATAAATCAAAATTATAAAATCAAGGATAGAGTGAAGGAGGAAGATACTAGAGACACATATTTGTGAGGTTGATTGAGAGAGATTAACAAAAA
>CBVK0100604581.1:0-12098 GCA_900067695.1 Picea abies | reverse complement strand
TAGGATCTAGAATCCTATTCACGGGTGAGTTGTTGTCACCGTTTCCAACATCTTTCACTCTGTATTTTTACAGTCTTTGTACATTTATTTCATTAATAGAAATCACGCATTACTGTATATCTGTGTTTATGGTTTCATCTTTGATACATTTCTGCTACATTATTGGATATCTGCGATATCTCTGTGCATTTATTTATTATATCTCCGCTCTTATTTCGTGCCGAAAATAAATCTTGATCAGTGGTATCAGAGCAGGCTACTCTTGATCATTTTTTTTCATTGCATGTCCCCGAAGAGGTCCGATTATAGAAAGTTGGGTCTTGAGCTTGTATCTCTTGAACACAGTCACTCTCGCACACCTAATAAACCCTCAATGGTGGATGAAAAGAAAAATGACGGAGCAGGCGATCCTATCAATCTGTTGCTTAAGAAAAATCTCACGCGACATAGAGACGAAATTATGGAGAATTTTTCCCATATCCTTCAACGCCTGCCAATAACAACAGGTGCATCTTCATCAAGAGACCACTTTGGAGGCACCTCGCCTTTCAAGGTACAAGTTAATTTTAATATTCCTATATTTGAAGGACAGATAGATGCAGAAGCCCTAGAAAAATGGTTAACTCTGCTATAAGGTTATTTCTCTGTTCACAATTTTTTCGACAGAGAAAAGATCACCTTCACACTCCTTAAATCTCTCCTCGATGTCAAACATTGGTGGGAAACTTACTGGGAGAAAGTTCCACAGAGAAGTCTGGAATATATGGGGCCGAGCCCACTTCGGATTTTTTGTGGATGCGGTAAAGGAACACTATTACCCTGTTGGCAACTATGAAGACCAATACATGAGATGGACCACACTATAGCAAGAAAGGGGCCAAACAGTTCTGGAGTTCACCAATGCCTTCCATACTTTGTGCACCAATCTGGGTATCAAATACTCTGAATGACATTTGGTTTTGAAATACCTTGGGGATCTACACAGATACATCCAAACTGAAATGTATTTTATGGATATCTCATCACTCGGTGCTACCTATCGATATGTTGTTAAAATCGAGAAGAAATTTAAGCACCAAAACAAATGGGAGTTCGGGTCTGCAAATCTGCAACAATCAAAGTATGAAAAAGATGGCCCTAACAAACAGTCTTCTGAAAACTGGTCCAAGCCACAGGAAAAGAAGGGTCACGCGAAGACAAAGAAGGACACCAGAAAATGGTGCGATTTCCACAAAAGCCCCTGCCACAACACCGATGAATGTCGCTCAAAACAATCATTGGTGGGTGAGATGAAAGAAAAGGATCCAAACCCTAATTCATAATCTGATACTGAATATACTGGTAAAAGACGGATCATCAACACAGACCCCACTGCTATTGTCATGACCACAACAATTCAACCAAAACAACCAACAAATCCTAAAGAGGGGGAGCACCTTTTTCATTCACAGATGTGGGTGAAGGGTACCCCGCTACATTTTATTGTTGGTAGAAGAAGCCAGAAGAACCTCATCTCAACAGAGGTCATCAAACAGTTGGGATTGTCGACAACACCACACCCGCAACCATACAACATGAGGTGGCTTCGCCAAGGACGCGATCTTTGTGTCAGCCAACAGTGTCGATTGTCATACGACCTCCAGCCCTTCAAGAATGAGGTATTATGTGATGTTGTCCCACTGTATGTCTGTGATGTTCTCTTGGGCCAACCATATATGTGGAAGTGCCATATTGTTTATGAGTCTCGACTCTGCAGTGTCAATGTTTCTCTGGGGGGTCATCTCTACAGAATACTAGAGGTAGTTCCAACTACTGTTCCACCTAAAAAGTGCCGCAAGGTAGTATCTCATACTACAAAATTCAGATTCTTCACAATCTATTCAAAAGGTGAACAAAAGGATATTGCAACCACTACAGCCTTGGCCCAAGCACCTTCTATCCAACATAAGCAGGCCGACAAGATTGTAGCAAAGTGTAAATATTCCTTCTGCACAAAAGAATATCATGTATCCGGACTGGTTAAAAAGGTCCAACCCTTCCAGTCACATGCTTGTGATAGCCTTTCACAAACCGAGCAACGCGACGTCTCCAGCAAGGGAAGCAACTGACCAAGATTCAGATTCAACAAACGCTTTTTCCTTTCCCCCAAGAACTCAACGCAATGGAGATCATTTCTTTCTAAGGAGGGAGGATTGATCCAAGTGGATATCGGTGGCTACCCACCTTTTCCAACTGGCATAAAACATTTTTCTGGCAATTTTGGCAATTCACTATTTTTAGGAGTTTTAACTTACAGGTCCATTTTGAGGGGCCTAAATGAAACTTTTCAGGATTGAGCTTCTCAATTTTAGTTTAAGGAATGATTGAGCCCCCTAAAGGAATCTCCTCGATGATACCTTTCCAACAGGCTTTCATACTCCTAAAACGAAGATCTTATGCAAACGTTACGACCTTGGGAAGTTGATGTACTAACTTACCCAAACGGGGCCCACACGACTTCTGGCACTTCATCTCCTAGGGCTAGGTTTTTGGATGTCTAGAGTTTTTGGCATTCCTGTTTATTGTAAAAAGGCCTTCAGAGCCTCATTGTAATTATTTTTCTTACGAATGCGAGTAGCCGTCACTATTCTAGTGAGTCTTTCACTCTGTATTTTTACAGTCTCTGTACATTTCTTTCATTAATAGAAATCGTGTATTACTATATATCTGTGTTTATGGTTGCATCTCTGATACATTTATGTTATATTATTGGATATCTATGATATCTCTGTTGTTATTGGATAAATCGGTGAATGCAAATATATCTGTTATTATTGGATATATGTGATATCTCTGTGAATTTCTTTATTATATCTCCACTCTCATTTTGTGCCGAAAATAAATCTGGATCAGTGGTATCAGAGCAGGTTGCTCTTGATCATTTTTTTTCAGTGCATGTCCCCGACGAGGTCTGAGTATAGAAAGTTGAGTCGCGATCTTGTCTCTCTTGAACACAATCACTCTCGCACACCCAAGAAACCCTTAATGGCGGAAGAAAATAAAAACGATGGAGCAGACGATCCTATCAATCTATTGCTTGAGCAAGCTCTCATGTGACATAAGAATGAAATGATGGAGAATTTTTCCCACATCATTTAATTCCCACCAATAGCAACAGACGCATCTCCATCAAGCGACCACTTTGGAGGCACCTCGCCTTTCATGGTACAACTTAATTTTGATATTCTTGTATTTGAAGGACAGATAGAGGCAACAACCCTAGAAAAATGGTTAACTTTGCTAGAAGGTTATTTCTCTGTTCACAATTTTTCCGACAGAGAAAAAATCACCATCGCACTCCTTAAAAATCTCCCTCATGTCAAACATTGGTTGGAAACTTATTGGGAGCAAAGTTCCACAGAGGAGTATGGAATATATGGGGCCGAGCCCACTTGGGATGTTTTTGTGGATGCTGTAAAGGAACAATATTACCCTGTTGGAAAATATGAGGACCAATACATGAGATGGACCACACTGTGGCAAGAGAGGGGCCAAGCAGTTCTGGAGTTCACCAATGCCTTCCATACTTTGCACACCAAGCTGGATATCAAAGGCTCTGAATGACATTTGGTTCTGAAATATCATGGGGCTCTACACAGATACATCCAAGCTGAAATGGATTTTATGGACATCTCATCACTCGGTGTTGCCTATCGATATGTTGTTAACATCGAGTAGAAATTTAAGCACCAGAACAAACGGGATTTTAGGTCTGTAAATCCGCAACAACCAAAGTATGACAAAGACGACCCTAACAAATAGTCTCCTGGAAACCATTCCAAGTCACAGGAAAAGAAGGGTCATAGAAAGATAAAGAAGGACATCGGAAAATGGTGCGATCTCCACAAAATTTCCTGGCACAACACCGATGAATGTCGCTCAAAATAGTCATTATTGGTCGAGATCAAAGACAAGGATCTGAACCCTAATTTTGAATCTGATTCTGAAAATACTGGTAACAGACATATCATCAACGTAGACCCCACTGCTATTGTCACGACCGCAACAATTCAACCAAAAGAAACAACGGATCCTGAAGAGGGAGAGTGCCTTTTTCATTCACAGATGTGGGTGAAGGGGACCCTGCTGCATTTTATTATTGATAGCGGAATCCAAAAGAACCTCATCTCAGCAGAGGTCATCAAATAGTTGAGATTGTTGACAACAACACACCCGCAACCATACAACATCGGGTGGCTTCGCCAAGGACAAGATCTTCATGTCAACCAGGAGTGTTGATTGTCATATGACATTCATCCCTTCAAGGATGATGTATTATGTGATGTTGTCCCACTAGATGTCTGTGATGTTCTCTTAGGCCAACCATATATGTGGAAGCGTCATGCTCTTTATGAGTCTAGACCCCACAGTGTCATTGTTTCTCTGGGGGGTCATCTCTACATAATATCAGAGGTATTTCTGACTACTATTCCACCTAAAAAGTGCCGCAAGGTAGTATCTCATACTCCAAAATTCAGCTTCTTCATAATTTGTTCAAAAGGTGAACAAAAGGATACTGCAACCACTATAGCCTTGGCCCAAGCACCTTCTATCCAACAGAAGTAGGTCAACAAGATTGTAGCAAAGTGTAAAGATTCCTAATGCACAAAAGAATCTCATGTATCCAGAATCATTAAAAAGGTCCAACCCTTCCAACCACATGCTCGTGACAACCTTCCACAAACAGAGCAATGCGATGTCTCCAACAAAGCAAGGAGCTCACCAAGATTCAGATTCAGAAAACACTTTTTCCTCTCCCCCAGGCACTCAATGCAATGGAGATAATTGTTTCCTAAGGAGGGAGGATTGATCTAGGTGGATATCAGTGGCCACTTACCTTTTCCAACTGGCTCAAAATAGTTTTCTGGCAGTTTTGGCAATTTACTATTTTTAGCTGTTTTAACTTTCGGGGCCATCTTGAGGGCCTAAATGAAGGTTTTTTGATAAAGAATCTCAATGATATCTGAAGGCCTGATTGAGTCCCCAAAATGAATCTCCTCGACGATACCTTTTCAATGGGCTATCATATGCCTAAAAAAGAGATCATATGCAAAAGTTACGACCCCGGGAAGTTGATGTACTAACTTACACAAACGGGGCCCACATGACTTTTGGCGCTTCATATCCTAGGGTTAGGTTTTTAGATGTCTAGAGTTTTTTGCATTCCTGTTTATTGTAAAAATTTCTCGAGAGCCTCATTGTAATCATTTTTCTTGCGAATGCGAGTAGCCATCACATCTCTTCTCAGAGATAAGTTGCCACCATTCTAGCGAGTCTTTCGTACATTTATTTCATTAATATAAATTGTGTATTACTATATATATGCGTTTATGGTTGCATCTCTGATACATTTATGTTATATTTTTGGATATCTGCGATATCTCTGTGGATTTCTTTATTATATCTCCGCTCTCATTTCGTGCTGAAAATAAATCTAGATCAGTGGTATCAGAGCATGTTGCTCTTGATCGTTTTTTTTCAATGCATGTCCCCGACAAGGTCCACATATAGAAAGTTGGGTCTTGAGCTTGTCTCTCTTGAAGACAATCTCTCTTGCACACCCAAGAAACCTTCATTGGCGGAAGAAAAGAAAAACGATGGGGCAGACGATCTTGTCAGTCTGTTGCTTAAGTAAGCTCTCACGCGACAGAGGGACGAAATGATGGAGAATTTTGCCCACATCCTTCAACGGATGCCGATAGAAACTAGCGCATCTTAATCAAGCATCCAATTTGGAGGAACCTCGCCTTTCAAGGTACAAGTTAATTTTGATATTCTTGTATTTGAAGGACAGATAGATGCAAAAGACCTAGAAAAATGGTTAACTCTGCTAGGAGGTTATTTCTTTGTTCACAATTTTTCCAACAGAGAAAATATCACCTTCACACTCCTTAAAGCTCTTCCTCATGTCAAATATTGGTGGGAAACTTACTGAGAGAAAAGTTCCACATAGGATTCTGGAAAATATGGGGTCGAGCCCACTTGGGAGTTTTTTTTGGATGCAGTAAAGGAACAATATTAACCTGTTGGCAACTATGAGGACCAGTACATGAGATGGACCACACTGTGGCAAGAGAGGGTCCAAGCAATTCCGGAGTTCACCAATTCCTTCCATACTTTTTGCACCAAAATGGGTATTAAAGACTCCGAATGACCTTTGATTTTGAAATACCGTGGGGCTTTACACAGATACATCCAAACTTAAATGGATTTTATGGACATCTCATCACTCGATGTTGCCTATCAATATGTTGTTAAAATCGAGCATAAATTTAAGCACCAGAACAAACGGGAGTTCGGGTCTGCAAATTTTCAACAGCCAAAGTATGACAAAGACGGCCCTAAAAAACAGTCTCCCGAAAACCAATCCAAGTCACAGGAAAAGAAGGGTCACGGGAAGACAAAGAAGGACACCGTAAAATGGTGCAATTTCCACAAAATCCCTTGGCACAAGACCGAATAATTTCGCTCAAAACAATCATTGGTGGTTGAGATCAAAGACAAGGAGTCGAACCCTAATTCAGAATCTAATTATGAAAATACTGGTAAAAGACAGATCATCGACGCAGAGCCCACTGCTATTGTCGTGACCATGACAATTCAACCAGAAGAACCAACAGATCCTAAAGAGGGGGAACACCTTTTTCATTCACAGATGTGGATGAAGGGGACCCCGCTGCATTTTATTGTTGATAGCGGAAAAGAGAAGAACCTCATCTCAAAAAATGTTATCAAACAATTGGGATTGTCGACAACACCACACTTGCAACCATACAACATCGGGTGGCTTCGCCAAGGATGAGATCTTCGTGTCAACCAGTAGTGTCGATTGTCATACGACATCCATCCTTTCAAGGATGAGGTATTATGTGATGTTGCCCCACTAGATTTTTGTGATGTTCTCTTGGGCCAACCATATATGCGGAAGTGTCATGTTGTTTATGAGTCTCGACCCCGTAGTGTCATTGTTTCTTTGGGGGGTCATCTCTACAGAATACAAGAGGTAGTTTCGACTATTGTTCCACCTAAAAAGTGCCGCAAGGTAGTATCCCATACTACAAAATTAAACTTCTTCACAATATGTTCAAAAGGTGAACAAAAGGATACTGCAACCACTATAGCCTCAACCCAAGCACGATCTATCCAACAGAAGCAGGCCGACAAGATTGTAGAAAAGGGTAAAGATTCTTTCTGCAAAAAATAATCTCATGTATCCAGATTGGTTAAAAATTTCCAACCCTTCCAGCCACATGCTCATGATAGCCTTCCACAAACCAAGGAATGCGACGTCTCCAGTAAGACAAGCAACTCACCAAGATTCAGATTGAGCAAATGCTTTTTCCTTTCTCCGGGGAACTCAACGCAATGGAGATCATTGTTTCCTAAGGAGGGTGTATTGATCCAGGTGGATATCGATGGCCACCCACCTTTTCCAACTGGCTCAAAACAATTTTCTGGAAATTTACTATTTTTAGCAGTTTTAACTTCCAGGGCCATTTTGAGGGCATAAATGAAGGTTTTTTGGGATCGAGCTTCACAATGATACTCGAAGGCATGATTGAGCCCTCAAAATGAATCTCCTTGATGACAACTTTCCAACAGGCTATCATACGCCTAAAATAGAGATCATATGCAAAAGTTACGACCCCAGGAAGTTGATGTACTAACTTACCCAAATGAGACCCACATGAATTTTGGCGCTTCGTCTCCTAGGGTTAGGTTTTTGGATGTTTAGGGTTTTTTTCATTCTTGTTTATTGTAAAATGCCTTTAGAGCCTCATTGTAATCATTTTTCTGGCGAATGCGAGTAGCCATCACATTTCTTCTAAGAGATAAGCTGCCACCATCCTAGCGAGTCTTTCACTCTGTATTTTTAGAGTCTCTGTACATTTCTTTCATTAATAAAAATAATGTATTATTGTATATCTGTGTTTATGGTTGCATCTCTGATACATTTATGTTATATTATTGGATATCTGCGATATCTCTGTGCATTTCTTTATTATATCTCTGCTCTCATTTCATGCTGAAAATAAATCTGAATCAGTGGTATCAGAGCAGGCTTCTCTTGATCATTTTTTTTTCAGTGCATGTCCCTGATGAGGTCTGAGTATAGCAAGTTGGGTCTTGAGCTTGTCTCTCTTGAATACAATCTCACTTGCACACCCAAGAAGCCCTCAATGGCGGAAGAAAAGAAAAACGACGAAGCAAACAATGCTATCAATATGTTGCTTGAGCAAGCTCTCATGCGACAGAGGGATGAAATGATGGAGATTTTTTCCCACATCCTTCAATGCCTGCCGATAGCAACAAGCGCATCTTTATCAAGAGACCACTTTGGAGGCACCTCACCTTTCAAGGTACAAGTTAATTTTGATATTCCTGTATTTGAAGGACACATAGATGAAAAAGCCCTAGAAAAATGGTTAACTCTGCTAGAAGGTTATTTCTCTGTTCACAATTTTTCCAACAGAGAAAAGATCACCTTCGCACTCCTTAAATCTTTCCCTCATGTAAAACATTGGTGGGAAAATTACCAAGAGCAAAGTTCCACAAAGGAGTCTGGAATATATGGGGCCAAGCCCACTTGGGATTTTTTTGTGGATGCAGTAAATGAACAGTATTATCCTGTTTAAAACTATGAGGACCAGTACATGAGATGGACCACATTGTGGAAAGACATGGGCCAAGCAGTTCTGGATTTCACCAATGCCTTCCATACTTTTCACACCAAGCTGGGTATCAAAGACTCCGAACGACATTTGGTTTTGAAATACCATGGGGCTCTACACAGATACATCCAAACTGAAATGGATTTTATGGACATCTCATCACTCAGTGCTGCCTATCGATATGTTGTTAAAATCGACCAGAAATGTAAGCACTCGAACAAACGGGAGTTCGGGACTGGAAATCTGCAACAACCAAAGTATGACAAAGACGACCCTAACAAACAGTCTCCCGAAAACCAGTCCAAGCCACAGGAAAAGAAGAGTCACGGGAAGACAAAGGACACCGGAAAATGGTGTGATTTCCACAAAATCCTCTGGCACAACACCGATGAATGTCGCTCAAAACAGTCATTGGTGGTCAAGATCAAAGACAGGGAGATAAACCCTGATTCTGAAAGTACTACTAAAAGATAGATCATTGACGTAGAGCCCACTGCTATTGTTGCGACTGCAACAATTCAACCAGAAGAACCAACAGATCCTGAAGAGGGGGAGTTCCCTTTTCATTCACAGATGTGGGTGAAGGGGAACTGGTTGCATTTTATTGTTGATAGCCGAAGCCAGAAGAACCTCATCTTAGCAGAGGTCATCAAACATTTGTGATTCTCGACAACAACACACCCGCAACCATACAACATCGGGTGGCTTCGCCAAGGATGATATCTTCATATCAGCCAGCAGTGTCGATTGTCATACGACATCCAACCCTTCAAGGATAAGGTATTATGTGATGTTTCCCCACTAGATGTCTATGATGTTCTCTTGGGCCAACCATATATGTGGAAGTGCCATGTTGTTTATGAGTCTCGACCCCACAATGCCATTGTTTCTCTGGGGGGTCATCTATACAAAATACCAGAGGTAGTTTCGACTACTGTTCCACCTAAAAAGTGTCGCAAGGTAGTATCTCATGCTACAAAATTCAGCTTCTTCACAATCTATTCAAAAGGTGAACAAAAGGATACTGCAACCACTACAGCCTTGGCCCAAGCACCTTCTATCCAACATAAGTAGGTCAATAAGATCGTAGCAAAGTGTAAAGATTCCTTCTTCACAAAATAATCTCATGTATCTAGACTGGTTAAAAAGGTCCAACCCTTTCAGCCACATGCTCATGATAGCCTTCCACAAACCAAGCAGCGCGATGTCTCCAACAAGACAAGCAGCTCAGTAAGATTCAGATTCAACAAACACTTTTTCCTCTCCCTCGGGAACTCAACGCAATGGATATCATTGCTTCCTAGGCAAGAGGGATTGATGCATGTGGATATCGGTGGCCAACCACCTTTTCCAACTGGCTCAAAACAATTTTTTGACAATTTTGGCAATTTACTATTTTTGGCAGTTTTAACTTTCGAGACCATTTTGAGGGCCTAAATGAAGGTTTTTCGGGATCGATATCCTCGATGATAGCTGAAGGCATGATTGATCCCCAAAAATGAATCTCCTCAACTATACCTTTCCAATGGACTATCATACACCTAAAATAGAGATCGTATGCAAAAGTTACGACCCCAGGAAGTTGATGTACTAACTTACCCAAACGGGGCCCACATGAATTTTAGCGCTTCATCTCCTAGGGTTGTTTTTGGATGTCTAGGGTTTTTTTCATTCCTGTTTATTGTAAAATTCCTTCAAAGCCTCATTGTAATCATTTTTCTTGTGAATGCGAGTAGCCATCACATCTCTTCTCAGAGATAAGTTGCCACCATTCTAGCAAGTCTTTCACTATGTATTTTTACAGTCTCTGTACATTTATTTCATTAATATAAATCGTGTATTACTGTATATTTGTGTTTATGGTTTCATAACTGATACATTTATGTTATATTATTGGATATCTATGATATCTTTGTGCATTTCTTTATTATATCTCTGCTCTCATTTCATGCCGAAAATAAATTTGGATTAGTGGTATCAGAGCAGGCTGCTCTTGATCATTTTTTTCAGTGCATGTCCCTGACGAGGTCTAAGTATAGAAATTTGGGTCTTGCGTTTGTATCTCTTGAAGACAATTTCTCTCGCACACCCAAGAAACCCTCAATGGTGGAAGAAAATAAAAACAACGGAGCAGATGATCCTATCAATCTGTTGCTTGAGCAAGATCTCATGCGACAGAGGGACGAAATGATGGAGAATTTTACCGACATCCTTCAACGCCTGTCGGTAGCAATAGGCACATATTCATCAAGTGACCACTTTGGAGGAACCTTTCCTTTCATGGTATAAGTTAATTTTGATATTCCTGTATTTGAAGGACAGATAGACGCAGAAGCCCTAGAAAAATGGTTAACTCTGCTAGAAGGTTATTTCTCTGTTCACAATTTTTCCGACAGAGAAAAGATCACCTTCGCACTCCTTAAATATCTCCCTCATGTTAAACATTGGTGGGAAACTTATTGGGAGAAAAGTTCCATAGAGGAGTGTGGACTATATGGGGTCGAGCCCACTTGGGATTTTTTTGTGGATGCGATAAAGGAACAATATTACCCTGTTGGCAACTATGAGGACCAATACATGAGATGGACCACACTGCGGAAAGAGAGGGTCCAAGCAGTTCCAAAGTTCACCAATACCTTCCATTTTTTGCGCAACAAGCTGGGTATCAAAGACTCTGAACGACATTTGGTTCTAAAATACCATGGGGATATACAAAGATACATCCAAACTGAAATGGATTTTATGGACATCTCATCACTTGGTGCTTCCTATCAATATGTTGTTAAAATTGAGCAGAAATTTAAGCACCAGAGCAAACAGAGTTCGGTTCTGCGAATCTGCAACAACCAAAGTATGACAAAGATGACCCTATCAAACAGTCTCCTGAAAACCAGTCCAAGCCACAGGAAAAGAAGGGTCACAGAAAGACAAAGAAGGACACCAGAAAATGGTACAATTTCCACAAAATCCCCTGGCACAACACCGATGAATGTCTCTCAAAACATTCATTGGTGGTCGAGATCAAAGACAAGGAGTCGAACCCTTATTCAGAATATGATTATGAATATACTGGTAAAAGACAGATCATCGATGCAGACCCCACTTCTATTATCACGACCACAACAATTCAACTAGAAGAACCAACAGATCTTGAAGAGGGGGAGCACATTTTTCATTCACAGATGTGGGTGAAGGGGACCCCACTGCATTTTATTGTTGATAGTGGAAGCCATAAGAACCTCATCTAAACATAGGTCGTCAAACAATTGGTATTGTCAACAACACCACACCTGCAACCATACAACATCGGGTGGCTTCGCTAAGGACGAGATCTTCATGTCAGCCAACAGTGTTGATATTCATATGACATCCAACCCTTCAAGGATG
>CBVK0100604578.1:0-12938 GCA_900067695.1 Picea abies | reverse complement strand
GCCTATCTTCTTAGGGTCTTACACAAGGTGACTATGAAGGGGTAAGTCTTCACGGTACCTGGAATCGACGTTGGCCAGACTCACTCGGGCTCCTTGGAGGGTATACCCACGATTGTGTGTGGGATCTTGCACCAGGGTGTAAGTCCCTTAAGTAGGTCGTCAACGTAACTTTTCCAACCTGTCCTAGCCCCTTCTTGTCTCGTCGTCACGACGTTGGATTTCATCACCAACTAGTGACTTCGGAATTGGAAGGTCTTGTTTTCTTGGTTTTTCTTCCTAGATTTTATTAGTGCATGTTGTTTGTTTACCCAAGTTGGCCATAGAATTTATTTCATAAAATTCTAACTTAATCACAATTGAACCTCCACACCATTCATGTAGAATGCAAGGCCTTCCCCCAGAATATCTAGAAGGTTCTCAACCCTTTCCTACCAACTCACCAGAGGGCTCTCCTCAACAGAGTGAAGTCCAAGACGTTGCCACTCCACAAGTGGAAAGAACTAACTCTTTAGAATGGCTCCAAATTACCAATTCTCGAGAGGACTTTCGACTTCCTCCCCCACTCCAAGAGACGTACTGTTCGAGCGAATTCTTCCAGAGATATAGTTGTTCAGTCTTCTGGATTACCAACTGGACCTTTCATAGGACCTGAGGGTCAAGATCCTTTTTGGACTACTGGAATTTTTAGATGAGATCTCTTTGGCTCAGGAGCAGGAATTGATATGACTGTCACACCTGAGCTGCCCAAAACATATGATCCAGATGCAATACCTTTTACTACTGCCTATTATTTTCCTGGTACAGATGCTCTGCCAGCTAACCACATCTTAACTATCCCTCTACAAATGGTCCATTACACAATGGTCCCAGATACTATGAGTCCTCACATTGGGATTACAATGGCAAGCCAAGCCGCCATTGGCAGACCTCTTTCACTCAGATTCACCCCAACACTTCCACCCGAATATCATGTGTTGAATACTTCTATTCCTGCTCCTACACAAATCGCATCTGGGACTCCTAGCATTTCCACTCCTTTTGGGCACCATCTTGTTCTCGGTTTCATTCTGACACTTCCTTGACCCCTTTCAGAGGACCTCTTCCATCCTATATCAGAGGCACCGACCCTAGTGGCACTATCCTATCTTTCACACCTAATTACCAGATTCTGGTAGGTGGACAATTTCACCAAGGGGGCCAAAACCAATCCCCTTTTGCAGGACAAATCCCTATTGGGATGCAACCCCTGATTGGAGGGAAACCCCCACTGACCCCACCCTATGGACAAAAAATACCTCCATCCTTGGCCCAGTATTGGAATAGTCTTATTCAACATAATCATCACTCGACTGGGGGGAACAACCTCAACCTAGCACCTTCATACCCCCTAGTACAGGCCAACCATATCCAGGCATGTCCAATCCTATTTGGGGCTCAAACACTCGACCCCACACCCCTGTTCAAGGGTACAACCCTATGAATTACTTGTCTCCACACCAACAACCAAATCTGCCTGGATCTTCGCATTATATGCAAACTTCTTATGGTCCCACTGGTTTATCGACGGGACTCCCTCCCCAAAGTCACCAGTACCCATATGTGAATAGAAATCTACCCTTCTTAGACACCCTGGACCTCCTTGATCTGTCGAGAATTTTAAATGATCTGATTCGTCATTGTCCTCAATGGCCTGCCATACCGACCAAACTACCATCTGACATCCCTAAATTCTATGGTAAACCGGAAGAGGACCTAAACAATCATGTAATGACTTTTCACCTTTGGTGCTCATCCAAATCCTTGATGGATGACTCTATTTGTTTATTCCTTTTTCAGCGGACCCTCACAGGTTCCACCGTGAAGTGGTATATAGAATTACCATGAGGCTTCTTCACTGAATTCAACACCCTCACTATGGATTTCCTCACCCACTACTAGTTACCGATCCGCTATGAAACAGAAACCAAAATTTTGAGTTCTTTCAAACAAACCAAAGCCACTCATATCTCTGATCACATTCATGAGTGGTGATGGAGATGACGTCTCATCAAACTTGAACTTCCCAATCAGTTGCTGGAAGAGTGGTTCACGAAATCATTCTTGAAAGACATCGCTCATGACATCACCATGGGTGGAGTTTTCACAGAATAATAGGAAATAAGTTGTGCTCAATACCTTGACCTCGTTTACTCACAAACGAGTACTCTTTATGACTTACTCCTTGACGCACATCATCTTTCTACTTCTTCTAGTTCAACTACTCCTGCTGCTTCTCATGTAGCTGATAGAGTGATTGGAACTTTCCATGCCCAAACTCATTCCGTCCAAACCTCTAGCAACAACCCCAAATCCATTTCTTCTAATGTTCAAAATGCTTTGTCTCCTACCCCTCCCACCGACAAGACTTCTGAGGTGAACTCTGTTCAATATGCCCCCACCAGTAAAAATAAATACAAAAAAGGAAAGGTTAAGAACAAGGAGGATAAAAATAATCAACAATCTAAGAAAACCAAAACACTACCTGTTGACGATAATGATAATCACAAACCCCGATACCCTTGTCTTATCTGTGGTGATGATCACTACACTAAGGATTGTCCACGATGAGTCGAGGTTACTAAGTTCCTTCAAGGGACCTTGAAACCCCCCACTCAGGCTGTGTTGTCACAACCCTTCCCTTCTCAACAATAGGCCCAATTGGTCATTCATGACCAACCTTCCCCCTCCAATACATCTTATGTCTTAATGTGTATAGGTGATTCAAAGAAGAATGACATCACACTCACCACTCGAGCCAAAGATTATTCTTCCTCCAAAGAGACGGTTGATGCAATACCTCCTTCATTGATCCAACCATCCCACATGACTCCACCTACCAATGGTCCTCTTCATCTCAAACGACCAAGCCTAGATACAGTTCTTCACCCTCCCCCAAAGGGTGTTGTTCAAAAATCTGCTTTCAATCCTCATGCATGTGCTGCCCAGAACTACAGTATTGTCGAAGATCTAGCCCAAGCACCATCCATGATGTCAGCCCTCGAAGTCCTTTAGAGTTTTCCTATACAATGAAAGGCACTGTTGAAAGATATTGGTGGAATCGACCCTACAGATACAAATTTAATAATTTTTGACTTGGAAGATCACATTCCAAGGTTACCCCCTCAACTCACATTCCAAATACAAGCTATTGTCTCTGACAAAAATATTTGTAGAATAGTTATTGATGAGGGTGCCTCAACATGTGTCATGTCTATTACTTGTTGGAAAGCCATCGACCCTCCTCCTTTGACTGAATCCCACAACACGCTCAAGGCGTTCAATGGATCTGGTTTTAAGCCTTACGGTGTCCTCCCTTCATTGCCTATTATGTTAGAAGGAAAAATGGTCAACGTTGAAGTGGAGGTCTTTGACGCTCCTCTTGATTACAACCTTCTACTTGGTCATAGCTAGATCGATTCCATGCATGCATTTGTGTCCACTCTTTTCTGTGTTGTGCGTTTCCCACATCAAGGAAAAGTAGTTACCGTAGACCAATTGGCCTTCTTTCACTCTGATGCACGTACCGACAACGTACCTTTCATTGCAAAAACCCCCCTGGATATGAGAACGTTGGTGTCACTCTTCTTAAAGATTCCTCTTTGATGGGTACTTTCCCCATTCCACCACTCGATGTTCCACATCCGTTTGTCGCCTCGATCAACATGATCTCCACCTCTGTTCATGAATCCCCTGTACCTTATGACTTGTGGATGGTACCCAACCCCGACGATCATCTTCGTTATGGCAACGAAATGCCTTTGAGTTCAGTCAAATCCACTTATCAAGCCATTCAATCGACAACCCTTTCTACCCCCTCTCTTGGTGATTTATCTCTGGATCCATTCTACATCATTTTTCCTACAAACAAAATGATTATGTCTATTATGTCCATGGAAGATACCCCTTGAGACGATGGACATCATCGTTCCATCCTCTTCCTGGAACAACACACCATCGAGGGTTACCAACGACTCTTGACCCTGTTGACCATTGTCATCATTTATACCATTCCCGAGTCTACACATGATATGTTCTACGAAGGGAACTTAAGTAATATCTGACCCACGATCCCCCTCGACATATCCATAAAACCAAGAGTTGTCAAAAATGTGCATATCGGAGTGTCATGTTCCCATGACGAAGTTGTCACCTACAAGTCTCTTTTCCAATAATTTCATGATGTCTTCGCATGGAGCTATGAAGAAATGCTGGGGATTGACCTCGACATTATGGTACATGAGATTAAGACATACCTTGCTAACCCTGTTCGGCAACGATTTCATCCGATCCACCCACGTAAAGCATCCACTATCAAGCTTGAAGTTGAGAAACTTCTCAAAGATGGATTTATTTACCCTATGGCTCTAACTTACTAGGTTTCCAATCTTGTTTCGATTGACAAGAAACAAGGCACAATCTGTGTGTGCGTTGATTATAGAGACATTAACAAAGCTTGTACTAAAGACAACTTTCCTACCCCCATTGTTGATCAGATCGTCAACGATTGTGCCATAAGTAAAATCTTCTCTCTGATGGACGGTTTCTCTAGATATAATCAAATCAATATCGTACCCGTGGACCAACACAAGACCGCTTTTATATGTCCTTGGGGAACTTTTGCCTACTGGAAACATCCATTCGGTTTAAAGAATGTCGGTGCAACTTTTCAACGTGCTATGTCTTACGCCTTTCATGATATAAAGCACATTGTGTAGCCATATCTCGATGACTTACCTGCTCATTCCATGCGCCGTGTAGATCATCCAATACACCTCCGTGCCATTTTCCTTCGATGTCGGTTTTACCATATACGCTTGAATCCCCACAAATGTGTTTTTTGTGTAGAATCCAGCCGACTTTTGGGATTTATTGTTTCACGTCAAGGGATCAGGGCAGATCCTTTGAAGGTCAAGGTGATTCTCAATGTCCCTCCTCCTTCCTCACTTTGCCAGTTACAAAGTTTGCAAGGGAAGGAAAACTTTCTCTGTCGTTTCATCCCAAACTATGCTGATCTAACTCTTGGATTTACGCAACTTCTCAAGAAAGGTTCTGAGTTCGTATGGGATACCACTGCCAACAAATCTTTCGAAGCTTTGAAACTATCTTTGACATGTACCCCACTACTCTTCCCACCTAATTATAGTCGGGATTATTTCCTTTACCTCGTAGCCTCGGACTATACCATTGCTATGGTTCTCGTCCAGGAGGATGATTCTCATGACGAACATGTCATCTATTACTTGAGTCGGAGTCTCACAACTACCGAAACCAAGTTTTACATGTTGAAAAACTGGTCTCAGCAGTCGTCCAAGCTGTTCAACGTTTCTGGCACTATATCTATTCTCACAAGACTACATTAATTTCTAATTGCAACCCTATGCAACACATTCTTACACACCAATTGCTAGGGGGGACATACCCCAAATGGATCGTAATAATCTAGGAGTTTGACTTAGAATTCAAGCGCGCTAAGTCTAATAAATCCTTGGTGTTTGCTGAGTTGATATGCGATCTTCTCTGCTCTGAGATGAAAAATGTAGCAGATGATTCACTACCCAATGAATCCCTTTTCCTGATCAGTTCTAATGACCTTTGGTACGGAGATGTCATCATATATCTCTAGACCCAGACTTTCTGGCCCAATTTGTCTAGCATTGACCACCATCGAATACGCTACCAAGCTCATCAGTATATTATCCTCGATGATACTCTTTATCGTCGTGGGATTGATTCCATTTTTTGATGCTACCTCACATTTGATGAAGCCAAGAAAGCCCTAAATGACTGCCATTCTAGAGCCTGTGGTGGTCACATGTCTAGGTATTCTACTGCCCAGAAGATCTTATGAGCGGGGTATTTTTGGCCTTCTTTATTCAACGATTGTATAATTGTTGTCCAAAAATGCCACGCTTGCCAAACCTACAACAATAAAATATGATCACACCTTGCTCCTCTACACCCTATGATCTCTGTTGGTCCTTTTGTGAAATGGGGTATCGATTTCATGACATGTCACCCTCACTCGGCCAAGGGGCATGGTTACATTATTTTATGAAATGGGCTGAGGAGATGCCAACATTTGACAATACTGGAAGGACTGCAGCATTATTTATATTCAATCACATCATTACTCGATTTGGTGTTCCTCAAGCTATTGTTACTGACCATGGTAGCCACTTTAGAAACTTCATGATGTTTGAACTCACTAAAAAGTTGGGTCTTCACCATGAAAACTCAACACCCTATTACCCACAAGCCAACAACCAAGTTGAAGCAATAAACAAAATCCTCATTACCATGCTTCGACGAATGATAGGCATTCACAAAACGAGTTGGCACATGATGTTGTTTTCATCATTGTGGGCTTACTGGACATCCATTAAGTCTTCTACCAGGTTTACACCATTCCAATTATTCTATGGTATAGAAGCCATCTTGTCGATTGAATGTGAGATACCCTCCCTAAAACTAGCTGTCAAACTTCTCCCAAACACTTCTGCCGAAGAAGAACGTCTGTTGTATCTCATGCAACTAGACGAAACCCGTCACGATGCCACACTAGTTATAGAATCCTAGAAGAAACGTGTCAAAGCCCAATATGACAAACATGTCAAGCCACGTGTTTTCTCCGAAGGTGATATGGTTCTCCTTTACGAACAAGATTGGGATATGCTAGGAGACAGAAAATTTGAAGCTATGTGGCAAGGTCCTTATATCGTCAGACGAGTTTTGGAGAAAGAAGCTTATGAGTTGGTGGATTACGATGGTATCCCTTTGAGTGAACCCATAAATGGGTTGTACTTAAAGAAGTACTATGCTTAAGATCACCTGTGCATGAATGCTTGTATTTTATTGTATCATACTTTTT
Organism: Picea abies; assembly: GCA_900067695.1. Taxonomy (NCBI): domain Eukaryota; kingdom Viridiplantae; phylum Streptophyta; class Pinopsida; order Pinales; family Pinaceae; genus Picea; species Picea abies. Next base: position 6,031 of record CBVK0100604578.1, on the reverse strand, counting down.
GTGTGTTACTTTAGTATGCTTTTTTCATTATTTGGTCTCTTCCCTCGACTGCTTATCTTGCATTGTGCTGTGTTTCCAGATGTTGGATTCTTCGCCACCCCACATGGGCTTCGTCGATGGTGCTAGTCGTAGTACTCATAACCTTTCTTATGCTGCATGGGAAATTTATGCCCGTACAAACGAACTTATCAGTCTATGAGGTGTGTGCCTCAATCATGCAACCAATAATATTGCAGAATATAACATCATCATCGAATTGTTGATTGATTCTATTTCACTTGATATCTTCCACCTGGTTATACGACTCGATTCCCAGCTAGTAGTACTACAGTTAAGTAATGTCTATGCTATCCGAAGTCCTACTTTATTACGGGTATATTTACGAATTCGCCTCTTGAAACGTTATTTTGATTATATCGAATATCATCACATTCCTAGATGTCTAAATAGATTGACTAACGCCTTAGCTAACTATGTGTTAGAAAAACATTTGGGACATTTATAAACCAATCACACATCACATGTATAACACAACACAAAATAAGCTGGTAGAAGTCATATTTATGTATATAACAATCAAAAGTTTTTACAAAAAGTTTTTGTCCAAGGATCAAAATCTCAAAATATGAAGCCTATAGATTCTACAAAGTAGCGTCATGGATGACGCTCATGATAACACACAACTATTTGGGCTACCCTATAGAGCAGTTGACTGAGAGACTCTGACATGCCCACAGTATGGTGCTGGTAACATCTCGGGATCTCCCCAATAGCAATTTCTAGGATATCCGCGGTCAACCCCTCCAAGTTCTGTTCCACTGCCTCATAGTCTTCAGCATCCCATCTTTCCATTGGAGCCGCTTCTCCTCACCTTTGAATGAGAGATGTTCCTGGAGGTCGATACGGCCCCACATCTGTGTCATCAAAAAGAAATTTTTTGAATAGTCCTTGGATAAACATAAAAATATTTCATATTATAAAATTTGCAAAAACATTTAAAAAGAACAAAATGTGTACTTCTCACCTAAGTCACTCCACTGAGCATCCTCAGGAAGGACCAAATCCATATCCCCTCGAAAATCCAAATCAGCATATGCGTAGTTGTCGATCATCAGCATCTGGGGCCTCAACCAGTCAAAATATGAATCATTGTACTTGATTATAGGCCCTGCTACATGTCAAGCCATGAGGTTACACCACCTCAGCATCCTCAGATCTTGTGGGGCTGGTAAACTCCAATCAACCTGTAGTCGCAGCAGTGGGACCCTCTTGAGGAAGAATGACACCAAAAGTGACTCGTACCCAAATTGCTTCAAGTCACCCTTTCTGCACTTTGTTAGTTGTCTCTTCATACTGCGGAGAACTGTGTCCGACCAGTTAAAAACCCGAGGCTTTGTGCACTCTATGGCATATTGGAAATAGCTCTGGAGAGGCATGTGTAGAGCCATGCTCCTAGCCATGTGTGAAATAGTAAACAAGATGGTCCATAGGGTCTGATCTTGGACCCCCCAAATGGAAACCTTACCCTTGCTTCTCTCTACCTCGAGAACACAATATTGGCGACAATACTCACTCATAGGGAGTCTGCCGCCTCTACCTCTGGTCAAAGTAGCATGGTATCCATGCCATGACAACCACACCAGAAAATATATATCCTCAATATCTAGTGTCAGTGTATGGACTCCCACGTGAAATAACTGTTGAAACATGTCCCACATGTGGACTAGGTATTCCAACAACCTGAGTTGGGCTCTCATGCCCGAGATCCTAAAACATTTCAAGAGCCCACATTCCCGGAGGGTAGTGACTGTACCCGGGTCATTCCCAGCAATGGAATCATCCTCCTCATGTTCTCTTTCCCTCCATTCCAACATCATGATGGTCAAACACCTACAATAGAGCCATGAGAGGGAAGTCAACAACCTGTTTTGAACTCTTGCATAATTTTTATTGAGCAAAGCCTCACTTTAAAATCCATTTTTTGGCCCCCGCAGGTGAACCTTTTGTACAGTGCGAGATTCTCACAAGTGCCCTGAAGCCCACCTGTGAGAATCTTAGATTCTCATAGGTCCTGCATGGCCCACCTGCGAGAATGCTTGAGCGCATGTTCCGACCCTAAAATGGACTCAAAACTCTAAAAATGGCCCATAAAAACCAAAACTAAACCATGGAAAAGTTGGAGAATCAAGAGATTACCTCGTTGGATGAAATGGTTCATTGAATGATCGCGTGTGCCTCCCGCAATCGAGAAAATAAATTTGGGGGAAAATGAGGTATGTTGGACAAGTTTTTGGCAAAGTAACAATGAAATGGTAAAAAGTCCTTTTCACCCATATTTATTCACTTTTTACTATTTTTGATTGATTTTTTATATTGTTTTTATTACTTTGTTTATAAAACTTAACACGCTAATAACCTTGTGAGTGTGGTTTTTCGTAGATATAGCAACTTCGACGTCCAAACGAGGGGGTACAACTGTTTTTTCTTTTTGTCACATGTACGACTAATTTTTTAGGGTTTTTTTAGAAAAAACATCGAGCTCATTCTTTTTTCGTTCTCAATCTCGAAAATATATGAGAATGTAACCGAGTATACTTTTTCTCGTCTTTTCGTACTCGTCATGGTAACACAAAAACAACGAACATAAAGGAGTATCCTTTAATCTCTTTTCATGCTCCATAAAAAAAAAAATATTGCTGAGCGATATTGTTATTTTCATGCTCGTTAAAGTATTTGAAGAAAACATTCGATGGGCGATAGTTTATCACTTTTTCAGTCTTGTCAAACTCTTTTATGAAAAAGGAACTGGGAGAGTTCTCTTTAAGTGTTTTTCAGACTCTCAAAACATGAAAAACCCCTGAGTTTTCTATCCTTGGACTCATTAAACAAACATTGAAAGACCCGCAATGGGATCGAACCACTCCTTCCTAGGGTTCGTTAAATATACTCCGAGGGACTCATCCAAAGGATGAACTTACATCAACAAGCATATGTTATCCTCCTCAAGCTTGTGTAAAAATAAAGAGGTACTTGCCAGAAATGGTGGGGGAAATTTTGGGAAAGGGATATGTTTTTGCATTCGTATTAATGGTAGCAAGAGTTCCTCTTGAACATGACACTCCCTATTCGTCATTTGAATCCGGGTTGGGAAATCCATTTGTCTCTCATTTGACTTGCTACAAGGTCATATCTTGGGTCATCTTTGAGTCATTGTTTCCAAGTCCTTGGTCATGTCGTTCATATGTTCAAGAGAAGTTCAAACGAGCCCTTTATTGAGTCAGCCATATGCAGTTGTCCATTCTTACTATGTCGGCCTTCCCTGTGTCCATTTCAACTCGTATTCATACTTTGTTTCACCCTCAAAATCTGTTACTTATTTCATGTCATTGATGGGGGATACATCAAGGCCCTGTCGTGACGAGTCTTGTTCCATCGACTCCAACTCATTATTCAGAAATGAGACTTAGAAATCCTTTAGTGCCTTGGAACCTGCATGCCTTAATGGAAGGTCTCTTCACTTTCAACAGGGGTTTCACATCATTGATTCCTGATCGAGAGATTCTGTCGAGTGCTCGACTTCAGCTCATTCATTCACATTCTTTTGGATTATACTTCGATACCTTGGGAGTCATTGACATCAATGGTGATTTCCCTCGCACTTGTTAACGTTTTTCATCAATGACTGGTAATCAAGTGGTTCCTACCATGTTCGACTTCAACACATGTAATCACATGGCTAGATTCATACTTTCAGGTAACGGGATTGAAGACCCTGGTTTCATCTTTTTGATCCAGGATACGATGGAGTATGTATGATTTTTATCGGCACATAGATCCACTTTGTACGTCACGTGGCTATGTATTAATTCAAGTCTTCTCACATAGATCCATAGTGTATTTTGGGTGGCTATGTAGCATTTTGACGACATGGATCCACGCTGTATGATTGGTGGCCATGACCTACATTTATGATTCCATTCATTTGTGATATGAGCAGGGAATGCCTACCTCATAACTGGTATTATATTCTGTAGATGCTTGGTTGTTTACAAGTCTCCAATTAGGTACGCTCCTTGTTTCTGACACACACACGCATTTTACAAAGTATTTTGGTTGTCACAAGTTCCAACCTCATACTTTGGGGGGCATTCTGTTACACATTATTTTGGTCACTCTGGTGATGTCTCTACAAGTGATGTATTCAGGCTCCCACAAGGAATTTTTGCTTGAGAAAGGTGACTGTTGTCTTCTTCCAAAAAACACATTTTTAAGATGAGTTCGCAGGCTTCCTATGTTATAGGGTGCGAAAATCCTTCATTCTTGCAGGCAACCCAAACTTCGGGTGTGAACTGTTCACAATTTTCTCTATAGGTAGGGTGCAAACTTGTTTCAAAGCTTGGAAAAGAGAAGAGGCCATGAAAGTTCTAGAAGGGAATCTTCTAGAAAATGAGTTGGCATTCGCATGGTTGGAATCCTACTGACTTCTCAGATTTAGTGGGATCATCCTCATCCATTTAACCATCTCTGCTTCTCCTATATATTGAAAGGTTTCTCATGGAAAAGGTTAAGCAAGATTGAATGAAGAATTGGTGAAAGAATTGTGTGAAGAAATCTGCTTGAATAGAATCTTGAAGACTCTATTTGGTCTATCAAGGTGTGTTGGATCTTCTTCATGCAAATGTAGAACAAGTGTGTGTGTTGGAACCAAGGGTCACTGAAAGGAAGCTTGTGACATCAAGGTGATCCGGTTGTATCTTCTACTTTCATTTAATATAATACAACGACATGCCACTTTCCCATAAAATCACTCTTATTTTATTGCATAACTCCTTGATCATATGCATAGGTTGACATTGAATATACTTTCGTACCTTCACTTTGGTTGGTTTGTGTTGTCTTGGACTTGATTTCACAAGAGCACTGGAGAGAAGCGGGAACAACAGAGACCTAAGGAAGTGATATAAAGGTATGTCACTCATTCCTTCTTAGTAGTAGATTCAATGACTGCAACTTATAGAAAGAGTCATGTCCTGTCCTGTTTTGTTCTAAATCCAAGTGGATCTAGGGAGATTTGTTAGTGTCTGCACCTACCGATTTATCCGATAATGGGGTTTGGTGGGCTTAATCGTTCCATAGGTGATGTGATTTGGTTTGAAGGAAGGAGATGCATGTAATGACACTCTAGCACATGAAAGATTGACACATGGCCTTTGGAGGCCCAATGATATGCATTTTGAGTCTCAACATCTCATTTTTAGGCCTCGCATCACCCTTCTAGGGCATGGCGTCACCCTTTTTATGGTTTTACTTAATCTAATTTTTATATTTGCAAATTGTAAGAGTAAATAAAGGGGGTCAACCCTCTTTTAATTTGTTGTTGAAAATTTCAAGTGGAAAAATTGGGTTAGATGACCTCATATAAATAGAGGACCATCTCTTTTCATTTTCACAACTCATCACTTGAGAATTACATACTCTTGGACTGAAATTTTGGCCCTCATGGGTAGTTCAGTATCTCTTCTCTCTTGTGAAAAATGGATGCTACACTTGTCTATTGGTGGAATAAAGGATAGTGACTTCTCTTGGATGTTTTTTCTTGGAAAATTGTTGGAATTTCTTGATAAAGTAAATTTTTTGCATTCTCTCTCTTGGATTAGGTAAAGAATTTCTGCAATTTTGTGTGTTTCTTCTTGATTTCAAGGTTATTTTGTTAAACCCTAGGAGGAGTATAAGGGCATACACCCTCCATCAAGGAAATTTTTTCTATTTGTCATTTAAAAGACTTAAGGGTTGCTACAAGGAGTGAGAGGGTTTACACCCTTGTAGAAAGACCTTTCTAAGGTTTATATTCTCTAGGGAGTAAGAGGTTTTACACTCCTAGAATATTGTTAAGCCCTATCTTGAAGCAAGAGACTCCATAAAAAAATATATAAGACACTAATATTTGCATTGGATATTGAATATTGTTGCATTGGTAAACATAAATTTTGAGATATTGAATTGTTCAATTGTGGATTTAAACTTTATATGA
>CBVK0100604574.1:0-19065 GCA_900067695.1 Picea abies | reverse complement strand
CTTTAGAACTTAGGATAAAATAATTATCCATACTTTATATTTAAGAAATAATAATATAATATTCCTTTTTGGCTTAAGCTCCCTAGCTTAGCCCCTTTTCTTAACTTAGCTCCTCCCTTTCCCTAACCAGTGGAGTTTAGTCCTCCATCTCTTTTATTGTGGTCGGTCTGTGCACATCGATGTATTTTATATTAATTATGAGACATATACAAAAATATGCGCATTGGCCTTTAACATCTAGGATCTCCGGCCTAATCCAAACATAAGCATCCTATCTTATAATAACTGGCTCACTAGCCTATAAAACACAAAATATACACAAAGGCTCGCTGGCCTCACAATCGCGCACACTTAAGATGCTGAAGATGCTGCACGTGGTATCCTGGAATGTGCACACTTCATCATTTCACTGCGTAGTACATGCACGCACTATGCCATGAAATGTGCATACAAAAATTATATCAAACAACTCACCAACTTAAGTGCATTTTCATTTACATTACATTTGGGTTCAACCTTAGGGATATTACAAACATGTTCAAGAAGATCCCACAAAGAAACCTTCCAATTTCCCTCAGAAGACTTTTAAGAAGTTTAAAAGGAAGGAAAAGAAGACCGCTACAATGACGAGAGAAGGAGGAAAACCATCTTGCACTCATTGCAAGACGAGTGATCATGATGAAGAACATTGTTGGAAACTGCATCCAGAAAAGAAATCGAAACATTTCAGTGGAAAGGGGAAGACAAATACCGTTGCTACGGTACAACAAGATCTTGGTTCCGATTCAAGAGATGAAGGAAAGATCACAACAGTTGGAGTACAAGGTGAAGACTCTCTTCATGATAGTTCTAGTTCCAATGATGAATCACATGTTTTTTTTTTTTAAACAGAAACAGAGTAAAATTATATTAAAAGAGTTGCGAGTAATCGGAGGAGTACAAAATCTGTGCTACAGGAGATGTAGAAAAAAAAATTCACTCCCCTTTAAGCTCCCAGAAGGAAGTGGTGAGCAGGGGCAGTGCTTTCTAGCATGCTAAATCTGATTTGAGCTTCTACAGTGAAGATCATGCAAAAAGAGCCTAATAAAAAAACAATGAAACAAAGCATACACTTAAAGTTTGTTTTGGTTCGGTGCAGGGGAGTCTTCTTCTGTTGAAGGCGAAAAATTTAGATCCAGTCGCGGTTGAGGTCATAGCGAGGAAGCTTCATCGGAGATGGTTGTAGTCGAGGAGGCCAAAGGCGACATAAGCCAAGCCACAAACCGAAGAGCTTCTATCTACTGCCTTAATGCCTCACATTCATCCTTGTTCCTTTGTTGCTCTCCCCAATGCTGAATGGTAATTTCTGTTATGGATAAGACTTGAGCTGAAAGGGCTCTAAGTTGAATTTGTAGATTTTTCACTGTGCTAACCAACTCATCGTGCTCTTCCACTAAGGCCACGCACTGATTTCCAGGGCTCCTTCTCATTTTGCTAAATTTCCTTGCGCTGTCTGTTTGAATTATGTGAGAGACTGTATCTGTGTTTGAGGGAGGAGTGAAATCCCCTCTGTTTTGGGGAGTATGGAGTATGACTACGAAGTGAACCACACATCCACTGATATGCTCCATCACCCTTGCTAGATTCAATAAACAAGTCCAATTTCCTGCTTTTGGACACAAGTTGTAGCCATACCTGTTGTTATCACTGAAATTTCATCTGCAAATGGTTACAGGAATCCAGCATCTCCAAACACCTATTAGTTCACCCACAGCTTCAGAAATGAATGTCCAAGAGGCAAAAACTATACAATTGGGTCAAAAAATTGAAGTGCCAAATTCACCAAAGGAATCATGCACACATGCCCGAGATGCGCTACTTTATACAGGAAAACTCGCGCACATGCTCAAGATGCACTACTTTATATAGGAAAACCCGCGCACATGCGTGACTGTTTACAGTAAAAGCCATGCACTTCCATGAACAACGCATTGATGGTTCTTGTCGGCCCCTCACCCAATTTTGGTTCAACTCCCAAGTCGATTTGACCCTCAAATCCGAGCTGAATCCAAGTGGGGGGTTGGTCAAAGACCTAAGGGTGCCCTAAAGGGCCTCTTGTTCACACTAAGAACTGGTTGCATAATGCCTCAAAGCTATGCTATAAAAGGAGGCCATGGGTGCACTATATTTTCAAGGAATTCATTTGCAAGGTTATGCTGCTGCTATTCTCTTAGGGAAATCTCTGTTCTCATCAAGAGCATATTAGCACCATTCCATTTGGGCAATCCACATCACGTTTTTAGTGGATTAGCTTGGGATTATTTCACCATTTCTTTCAAGTTTTCAAGTTGTAAGAAGAGCTCAATCTTGGGGGTCCAAGAGCCCTCCCTTAGAGGAAGAAGGGACCCAAAGTCCCCTTTCTCTTTGGTGTTTTCTTTTCACTAATACAATCTTTTCCATTGGTGACATGAGTCTTGTTTGTTTTTTGTTCTTATGTCCTTATGCACAATAGTTTAATTGTTTTTTTTTCCCTTCCTAGTTTAATTCTTAGCTTAGTCTTTTATGTTTATTCTTCTAACCCTTTCATTTACTGTTGTCTTTCTTAGCTAACCTAACTAAGCTTGTAAGCACCTCTGTTTTGTTCATTTAGGTGACAAAAGAGGCACAACAGATTGGCAACTCCATTGGGGAAAGGTATCAATTTCCTACCCCACTTGGGTTATTTTAGCTCTTCTTTTTACTTATTTAACCTGCAGGTACCATAACCGGCCCAAGCTGACCTGCAAAACATCAAATTCAAAGCTGAGTTGAGAGAATTCCATCCAGAATTTTCTTCACGGCCGTGTGACAGTTGTGCGTGGGTTTATTGGCCCACAGTCGTGCATCGTGCGCACGTGCGCCAAAATCACTGCATTACTCAGTGCCTTCTGCGCACCTGCGCTCAAAAATCTTTTTCAGTTCGCGCATTGGCGCTTAGAGCGCCTCTGTCTAGTCTAAAACCCGCACACTTGTGCAAAAAATCACACATTGTAAGCTTTTTTATGATTTGTTGAAGGTCCATAGCCTTCTTAAATATGATTCCATGGATGTTGTAATATGCACCACACTTACATTCCCTCTCATATAAAGGGATTAGTCAAAACACATAGGCACTTAGGGGTTAAAAATCATTATTTTCCCTCTTTTTTCTTTTTTATTTCGCCACATGGATGGCTTGCTTTGACTAAAAGTTGGAATCATTCTACATCACATATAAAACTTGCATTGGGACTAGAAATTGGATATCAAACGTTGAGTATGCTCTTCTCTCACGCTCCAAAGCGATCTTGAGAATCAGAAAGAGGTTGAAAGACAATTTCATCTCCCTTAAAAAGACAAAATCTTTAGGAGAGGACAATAGCCCCCTCAGGACTCTTAGTTTATTTTTCAAACACATCTCAAGATTGTAACAGGCCCATACATGCCCACATGCTACAAAGATAGGATAGTGTTGAAATTTACTTTCTTAGATTAAATCACTAGGGAAGTTTAAATGTTTTGTAACAGGCCCATACATGCCCACATGATCACAATCTAGGATAGTTTCAAATCTTTCTTAGATTAAATCACATTAGGGAGTTAAAGGAATAGTAAAGGACCCACATGTCCACATTCTAGATTCCTAGGGACTTTTGAATTCTGCAAGGTTGTAGCAATGACATTTAGTTAATTAGGCAATCAAATACTTGTAAGGACCAAGTGAAGTCCACATGTAGCAAGGTGACACCTAATTCATTAAAAATTTGGCACACTTTCACTCATTCACACACAAAAGTCACTTCTCACTCACATAGTTTTCATCTCGAAATGTGGCTGTTGAAGTAAGTTTCCTCCAAAGGGATTCTGAAACACCCCACCCTTTTCTTGACGAAACTATCCACTCCCACTTAATTTCAACGAGATTGGCTCACACCCCCAATCTCTCAAACAACCACGTCCAATTTTTTTTCTAAAAACTCACTAAGTTTTCCTCCATAGGAGGTGCGAAAAGAAATCTTTTAGTCTAGGTAGGATTTCGGGGATAGGCATCCAAATAACTTCCCGTTATCTGGTTCTCACATTTTCAAAACAATAGAAGTTGTCAAATAGGGAACTTTAAATCCTCCAAGACAAGTGTTCCTAACACCATAAGGCAGGGAGATACTTGCGAAGGGTTGAAGGCCAAGGTTTGGTTGTTCTGTGCGTCCTCCCTTGAGGCACCCATCTTTTGGATGGGATCCAGCCCGTGACCCATTTCTTAGGCTGAAAATCTAAATGTCGCACTTTGACCGAGGTACCTAGTGACTAGATTTTTAGGACATCTACCCAGGTGGCAATTGTGGGCTGCAATTGCACCTTGAACTGATTTTGTGTGGCTATTGGGAAATATCGCCAGTTATTTCGGGATATGCCCCCTCTACCCCTCATGATCACTGATTGCTTCATCCTTCACTAGTTTCTCTTCCGGTGGCTTCAGACCCCACTGTCGAGTGCTATTGGAAGGTCCAGTGCTATTTTGAGAGGAAGGACATTACGTCTTTTAGGACACGAGCACTTTCTTTTTTTGTTTCCCCATGCAGACAAAATCCACCTATCCACATATATGCTTCTTTATCAAAACACTTTATGTATGATGCCCTTCTGATTACATTTGATTTGGATATATATCGTGTAAAGTTCAAAAAAGAAATTGCAGCAAAGGCTCTTGTTTATTTATTGCTCTCACCACCATTCGCACACATTCACTCAGCTAGTCAGATATCATAGGGGACCCATAGAACCGCCATCGTTCTAGACGCTTGCTAAATCTCCCTCCTATTCTAGGGGGAGTTCCTAGTCTTGCCAACTCATCGGCTCCACCTTCTCACACTCTTGTGAGTGCCATTGTCTTGGGATCAACTTTGCTTGGTTCCACCTTACTTGGGTCCAATTCCCAAGGTCCACCTTCCACTCGCTCTCCTTTACATGGAAGCGGGGGGCCAACTTCCTCTCAAGGGGGAGGTACAAACCCACCTAGTCCCCTCCAAGGGTCAGGTACTCAGAACATTCACACTATGGCTGGAACTAATCCTATGCCACCACCCATATAGACCATATTTAGCTTCCCTCAACATACCAGATCTGACTAAACTCACCAATGATCCCATATTGCACAACCCCACATGGCCTGCAATGCCTACCAAACTCTCTTCAGACATCCCCAAGTTTGAAGGAAAAGCAGTAGATGATCCTGCCAACCATATCATGGCATTTCACCTATGGTGTTCTTTGAACAACATCATGGACGATTCCATCCGATTGAGGTTATTTCAATGTACACTCACTGGCCCATCCGCCAAATGGTATGTCGAAGAAAAATTCGGGTCCCACTCGACTTTTGAATCCTTGGCCAAATCATTTTTGACCTTCTTTCAATTACCCGTTCGTCATGACAATGGCCTTGAACTACTCTCAGATTTCAAACAAACCGCCTCTACACATATTGCTGACCACATCCATGAATGGTGTCAATGACGTAGCCTCTGCAAAGCTAACGCTACCCCCCAATAGTGTCTCAATTGGTTCCTCGAATCACTTGTTTCCCTCCTTGCCAAAGATGTGGCCGCCACCTTCCCCCAGACTGAAGAAGAAGCCATTAGCAAGACCCAACAGTTTGAACTCATCTACGCCAAGTCTGGATACCTATACACGGTACTCCCGGACGCCCCAAGACCCGTGCCATTTGGCCAAGACAAACCTGGGATGTCTCACTTAGCAGACAGATTGATTGGTAACACTACACACCACAACCCACCACCTCCACAACCACCCATGTATGGCATACCTCAATCTCCGTCGGCATATGGAGGAATCCCTTATTATCCTCCTCCCCCTTATCAACAGCCATACCTTGTTGCCCTACCTCCACCCATAAGTGGACCCCCGTCGGTACCCCTAAACCACCCACCTATCCAACCAAGTGTCGGTACTCCCTCTACCTCGGCCTATACCCTAAGCACTAGTGAAAGCACCATGCCCTCCTATGTACCTTATGGAGCATCGCCTCAACATAATCCGTACTTTCCATTTTCTGGCCCCCCACAACTTATGGCTCCACCACAAGGACCACCACATGCCGGCGTCAACTTTGTTCATCCCTTTCCCATTCAATCGGTTCATAGATTTGAACAGTTGAATACAACCAATCTGACTCATAAGCAGAAAGGAAGAAACCAAAACAATGACAATCCAGGACCAGGCGGGAATGACCCCCACAACCATCCCATTGGGGGCAACCAATACCAAGACCCCCAAGGGGGCACCAATAAAAATATACCATGACAAGGGAAGCACAAAAATCTTCGAACTAACTTCCCTTATGCTATATGTGGTGAGTATGGACATTATACTCATCATTGCCCCCAAATTCCTGATCTCCAATGGATGAGGGCATCCATAAACTCATAAGGCTCTCCGACACAATCTGCCCCTCAGCAGGCCCCACAACAATATTTGCAACCAATGCCTCCAACTGTTTTTCAAAACCCCATTCCATACCAAGGTGTGATGAACACCCAACAAATGATCAACCCTGCCCCACCACAAATGGGGCAATATCCAAACCTGGGCGCCACTCAACCCGAGAATTCGGTTGATCGTAGTGTCCTCCTCACTAGCGAAGAAATTCTTCTGCAAACCCGCAACTGTTAATATGGTATGCCTCCCGACTCTACCCCAACCACCTCAAAAACACTTCCAGCTACTACAGGACACCCATTGATGATTCCACGTCCTAACGTGGAGCCCATTCCTCGCATACCACATATGCCTTTATGACAGAATGTACATAACCCTCATGCTAGGGCTGCTCATAATTATAGTCTGGTTGATGACTTAGCCCAGTCTCCTGCAGTCATATCTGTGTTGGAGGTCCTCCAAACCTATCCATCACAGCGAAAATCCTTGCTTTCTGCCTTGGGGGCATTCGATACATCTGACACGCAGCTGATCACATTTGATTCAGATAACGAAGAACCACATCTTCCCACCCAAGTAGCCTTCTAGATATTAGTTAAGATCTAGAACACCACAGTTTATCGGTGTATCATCGATGAAGGTGCATCCACCTGCATCATGTCTAAACACATATGGTAGAAAATTGGCTCCCCTGAGCTAGTATCCTCTACCATCACCCTTCGAGCTTACGACGATCGACCAACATCTTCCGCATGGCTTTGTCAAAATGTCCCGATAGAACTTGGGGTCAAAACCATCCTCATTGACATTGAAGTTATCGATGCCTAGCTTGATTACAATATCTTGTTCAGACGCAACTACATGTATGCTATGAAGGCAGTCACCTCTTCTGTGTTTCGTACGATGATGTTCCCCCATAATGGGAAGATCATCACCATCGACCAACTTACACATTACGAGCCCAACCATTCTGCCAACATCGATAACATCCTCCCCCTTGTTCGTGTTAGCTCAAATGATTTTCCAGTTGCCAACATTGGCCTTGGATTATTCCAAGATCCATCCATGTTGGGCACTTATCAGGGAGCACCACCATTCCTAAACCCATCTTTTTCAGCACAAGTGTGTGTAGTTTCCCCTAAGGAACAGACATCAGAGACAAGGCTCCTATCACTAAGTCCCCTCCCCATATCAAAGTTCCACCAATTGAAGAAATACTACCTCAGGAGTTCCCTGAGAGTGCCACCACACCACTTATCACATATCTCACCCCCCCCTAAGGGGAAAATCCTGGTATGGTATCTACATCCACCCAATATGGTTCCTCAACCATCCCTCCCTCCTCAATCAGAGGCAATCCCAATGTAGATTCCAATACTTGTTCCTACCACACCACCCTCTCCCCCAATCACTAGCACCATCGTTGCGGCTGGGGGCAGACGAAAGAAGCAAGAGCCCATCACTCAACTACCTCCCCGAGTTCAACTCCCTTGTGCCTTATGTGAAAGAAAAGGACACCCCACTCACAAATGTCCTTCTCTTCCCGAGCTACGTAGTTTTATCTAGCTTCCTCAAGAACACCTTTTGCTTACCACTCCACCAAGGACGTCCCACGCTACTACGGCGTGATCAAGCACATGAAAATAACATATACGAACCAATTTCGCATGTGCCATATGTGCAGAATATGGGCATTACACTCATCATTTCCCATCTATCCCATACGTTCGCCACACATTAGCCACAAAATGCCACACATATCCTCCTGAGCTTCCTCCGACACTCCATACCAATGCTCCCGTGAATGTAATTCATTATATTTATTCATCAGTCCTCAAGCAAAGGGGAGGTCCATGTCTTCCCACCAAACTACCGCTTGATTGTCCATAGTGTCAGTGAAACTGGGATGGCATTATGGACCCACCATCCATATCTAAGCCCTTTTCCCCACTTTCATTTTTTGGTACAGGAGCCCATAAGCTCCATTTTCCGAACCATCTTCAGCCACTTACACAGACATTTTCATTAGGTTATCATTTGCCCTTTTCCCTGGCGGAGCATCTTTCCATGACACACTCAGGTACGCCTGCTCATGTTCAAAATGATCAAATAACTGTTATAGGTCCTTTATTTTCAGATATTGTTCACGTCGGGTATTTGGTTTTCATGTGTGCAGGTACTAGGTCATCACACACCAGTGCATCCCCTTCAAGTATATGATCAACACTGGCATGTAATCATTCCCTCTGAATCTCAATTGCATCTCTAGTCACAACCTTTGAAATTTTCTTGTAGGATCCTCATATCCGGCTTTGCAGTACTATCACCTCTGCTGCATTTTGGTACTGTCACCCGGTAGCACTGTCCTCCACATGAGTTGTCCCATTCATAGTCCCCCTTGGCACTTTGACACTCATGCTGCTTTCACCCCCTAGGGATGGGAGTCTCGATAGTCTTACACATTTCTGAGAATCAACCACATACTCATTCTCCTCATTTTTCTAGCTTTCCCAATGGACTCCCAGGTTATCTCTTCTAGGTTCTATTTTGATTGTGCTTCCGCAGTATCATTAACCATCCATTTCATCCACAATCAATTTGCCCATCCGCAAATTTCCCTCCATTCCATTTACCTGATACAGAAACCCACCCATGGGGCCCCCAACCTCCACCAGTTCTCCACGCAAATTGTGCCCTAACCGGCCCAACCATCTTGCATTGGGGCACCCGTTTATGTATTTGTACACTCATCCCAAATTATTCTTTATTCATTTAATTGTAAAAAGCTTTTCTTTCCAGCATTTACATAGCTTTTTGTCGTCACCCTTGGCAACCTTCTTTTCCTGGCAAAGCAATCCATGTTGCCCTTGGTTGGGGCATTATTTTTTTAAAACTCCTACCCTTGCTGACATATCCATAAACCTCGAGTATCTTACAAGTCCATAAACCTTTTTGATCTTTGCGTTTGTCCATTTTGTCACGCCTCTTGCACAATTTACCCTCATCTAGATGTCCCCCTGACACTAGATTTAGTTTCACTGTTGCTACCACTTTACACTGCTCCCCAACCAAAGGAAGTCTTGCGTCTCACTACTCCTCGACTTCGTCCATGTTCCTCATCAGTTCCTAATTTTGTCCAAGTAGATTTCATGAAGCCCTCCGTTTCTCGAAGTCGTGTCTCCCTTTCTGTCGACATCAGCACAGTTTCCAGGAGGGCAACAATATCTTGACTCTAATTACCTTTACAATGAGGTGTCTTAGACAGCATAGAGAGAACAATCATTTCCCTCTGCTGCCATTGACCCCCATGACATTCGACTTCAACTCTCTCTCATGTTGTGGTGGGTCTTACTTTGCGACTATTGCAATTTATTTTCATATATGCCGAAGACCTTTGGAATTTGATAGGCTATCAATGCCTTAGTATCATCGACACCTCTCATAGGTGTCCTTACCTTTTTTTAGAGTTTGTTCACCATCAGAATTGTCCTATGTCATTATCAAACCGCCCCGGAGGGCGCTACAATGATCTACACCAACACACATTTTCAGTTACTGTATTACACATTTTTGAGTTACATAGCACGAGCATGGGGCATGCCTACCTTGTGTGTACACAGTTTATTTTTACACCTTACGAAAGGTTGGGTTCTTCAAGTTCTCCTCTCCCTCCAACGGGTCGTTCTTGACACTCTCATTATCTCTCTCTCTTACAATGATACTCTCAGTAGAAGAAACATTGATGAATTTTGGCTATACGTATGCTCCTAACCTCATCCATCAGGGGGCATCTGTTATCAATGAAATTTCATTCGCAAATGGTTACAGGAATCCAGCATCTCCAAACACCTATTAGTTCACCCACAGCTTCAGAAATGCATGTCCAAGAGGCAAAAAATATACAATTGGGTCAAAAAATTGAAGTGCCCAAATTCACCAAAGGAATCATGCACACATGCCTGAGATGCGTTACTTTATACAGGAAAACCCGCGCACATGCTCAGGATGCGCTAATTTATATAGTAAAACCTGCCCACATGCGCGACTGTTTACAGTAAAAGCTGCACACTTCCATGAACGACGCATTTATGGTTCTTGTCGGCCCGTCACCCACTTTTGGTTCAACTCCCAAGTCAATTTGAACCTCAAATCCAAGATGAATCCAAGTGGGGGGCTGGTGAAAGACCTAAGGGTGCCCTAAAGGGCCCCTTGTTCACACTAAGAACTGGTTGCATAATGCCTCAAAGCTATCCTATAAAAGGAGGCCATGGGTGAACTATATTTTCAAGGAATTCATTTGCAAGGTTATGTTGCTGCTATTCTCTTGGGGAAACCTCTTTTCTCATCAATAACATACTAGCACCATTCCATTTGGGCAATCCACATCACCTTTTGAGTGGGTTAGCTTGGGATTCTTTCACCATTTCTTCCAAGTTTTCAAGTTGTAAGAAGAGCTCAATCTTGGGGGTCCAAGAGCCCTCCGTTGGAGGAAGAAGGGACCCAAAGTCCCCTTTCTCTCCATTGGTGACATGAGTCTTGTTTGTTTCTTTTTCTTATGTCCTTATGCACAATAGTTTAATTGTTTTTTTTCCCTTCCTAGTTTAATTCTTATCTTAGTCTTTTATGTTTATTCTTCTAACCCTTTCCTTTATTGTTGTCTTGCTTAGCTAACCCAACTAAGCTTGTAAGCACCAATGTTTTACTCATTTAGGTGACAAAAGAGGTGCAACACCCACTGCTGATATTGGTACTGTTCACATTACCGTAATTCAATGCATAGTACTCCCAAGGCGTCATGCTGAGTGAGTTCCTCCCACTCCAGGTCTTGTTGCCACGCTTAGGAGCAGCCGCTGGGATATTGAAATAACCTCCCAAGTCGGGGGAGATGGATAAAAGGTGCAGAGTGACACACGTTGAGGTGAGGGGGGAAGTATCAAGGTGGTGAGATGTGAGGTGAGGCAACTTGTTGCAATTGCCAAGTGTGTCAAGTGACGAGGGCAGTGGGGAGGTGTTACGACGAGACGAGTTCGCGACCCAGGCTAGGATCAAAGTCCAAGTGTCGTGCTGAGTGGGCAGGTGAGTTGGCTGCCAAGTGTCAAGTACCTAACGGGTGCGTGACTGGGTCACAGGATGGGTTTGTATTGCGTGAGGCTATTGACTACTAATGAACCTGGCTCTAGGGAAATGGCCAGGTTTGCTTGGGTATCGACCATTTGATTGTTTCATCTAAGGACATGGAAGAGGGAAATATTGGAGAAGTGTTTGATAATTGTCGAAATTCATTGGAGTATGGCCTTTAAGTGAATATTCGGGGGGTGGGATCCTTTGCGTGCATGGTTTATAATTATCTTAGAGTCACCTATCACCGAGAGGGAGTGGATTCTCAAGATTTTAGCAAGAATAAGGCCTTGGTATAGAGCATAAGCGTCAACTTGATTATTGGTTGTAATTCCAAGGCTCCAATGGAAGGAGAGTGATTGATTTCCTCGTGGGAGAATGATGACCCCTCCTACTCTTTCCACCCCGGGGTTTCCTTTGGAAGCTCCATCGAAGTAGAGAATGTGTGTCTGTTGCTCATTGCGCCAATGTAAGAACTCATAATCTTCATGAAGCTGCCAGTCGGATCTCGAAGGAGAGGGGGGATGGCTAGTGGATGGGATGGAAGGGAAAATAGAGTAGATCCATTCAATTTCTATGGTGGAGGTGGGGGTGAAGGAGAAGGGTTTGGGCTTGGAAACAAATAAATCATCCAAGAGGCCAACAAATCTTTTAGCCACAATATTAGGGGGAGAGCGAAGGTTGGAAAAGATGGTTCTATTTCCAGTGTGCCAAATTTTCCAGCAAATGTACTTGGGTAAGGCTTTGAATAAGTCTTTGAAGAGAGGTTTGTTCTTGAATGAGCCCCGATATAGGGAAAGCCAATTTGAGAGAATCTTTCTTGGTTGAGACGACCATCTGATTTTGTTGTGGAGGCTTTGAAGAGATGTTTTCCACACAGAGATAACAAAAGGGCAGTGTAAGAAGATATGCTAAGAGGTTTCCAACGCATTTTGACATAGCTCACATCTGAAAGGCCCGTGTATGTTCCTTTTGAGAAGATTTTCCCTTGTTACTAATTTTCCATGTGCCATTAACCAACAAAAAGAGTTTACCTTGGGAGGACTATCATTGTTCCAAAGGGAATTCTAGATCTTATCTTTGGGGGGGAGATCCACATGGGAGAGAAGTTGTGAATATCCTTGCTTAACAGATTAAATTCCATTGGCCCATCCTATTATCAGACTAATCGGTAGGTGTGGACACTAACAGATCTCCCTAGATCCACCTAGATCTAGAACAAAACAGGACAGGACACGACTCTTTCCCTAAGTTGTAATCATTGAATCTGCTAATGGGGAGGAACAAGTGACATACCTTTATATAGCTTCCTTAAGTCTCTATTGCTCCCGCTTCACTCCGGTGCTCTCGTGAGGTCAAGTCCAAGACAACACAAACCAACCAAAGTGAAGATAGCAAAATGTATTCAACGGTCAACTTATGCATATGATCAAGGAATTACACAATAAAGTAAGAATGACTTTATGGGAAAGGGACATGCCGCTGTATCATATTAATTGAAAGTATGTAATGTCCCCACTTTGGGACATCGTCACAGTGCAGAGATTTATGTTGACCAAAGTAGCCAGATGGATGCTATAGCGAGTACAAGGGTATTTGAGAGGCATTGTGGGGTCCAACTTGCATTGATCATCATATTCCATCATTATGAGCCATTCCTCACAGGCTGGTTTTGGTTTCGTTGCATTCCGACGATTTCCATGATTTTGACTATTTTGAGCTATAAGTTAATTGAAATCACTGAAGAGGTCATTTTGGGCACATTACTTGGAGGAACCTCTCAGTGTAATAACTCATTGGAATAGGGAGGAGCAATACTACAGGATGGGATGGCTAGAAGTGACTTTCAATGGCTAGGGAAGCCACAAGGAGAGATAAGGAGATTTTTAGAGGTAAAAAGGTTAATTAATTAATTAAAGTAATTTAATTAATTAATTAAATATTAATAAAATGAAAGTCACTTTGGAGGGACAAGGTGAGCCAACAAGTATAAAAGGAAGGCAAGGGCCTCTACTCATCATGCATGTATGTTTATCTTTGGATTTTTGGCTTTTAGCTAGTGAGCCCAACATTGGGGGTTTTGAGGGTTTTGACTTAACAAACCCTAGAGGACGATTTGGTGGTGAAAGATTCCACCTAGCTTGTCCCAAGCTTGGTCTCGGGGATGGAATACTCTCCCACACCATTCTAGTTCTAGATCTACTCAGTTGCAGGAGGATTCTACATCAGTTTCATGTGCAGATAGAGAGAGGGCGCACCAGTTGAGGGTTTCTAGCAAGAGGGGTGCACCATCCTTGGATAGAGATTCGTTGTAGGAGATTGGCAAGGTTTTTGGAGATTCCATCACTTGGGTTCTTCTTGCAGGGTCTTCATCATCATTCCTAGTGCTTTCTGAGAGAGTTTCATGGTTCAGATTATTTCTTAGAGTAGTGGGACGAATTGAAGAGAAGGAGGGCATTTCTCAGATTCAGATCTGGTCAGTTTGGAGGAGTTAGACTTCAGATCTGACCCTGAGACTTCACCTAGTGACTTGCAGTGTCCCAATCTATATTTCTAGAGAGTTTCAAAGCATTTGGAGGCCTCCTTCAGCAGGGCCAAATTATCTAGGGCTTTAGTCATCCAGCGGGGCACACCTGGGTTGTCCTCACAGTTGGCCGACTTATCAGTTGGCATCTTTCTTGGGGTGATTGGACATATTTGACAGCAGGGCCGAAATATTGAGGAGCTTCAACACTGTAGCAGAGCGTGGCATCTTCCAATTTGAGGGGTTTGACACTTGGCATTGATCTTCATCTCTTATCCAGCCTTTGGAGGCTTATTTTGTATTGTCAGGAGCATTTTGTAGCAGCTATGTTGTCTATCTTCTTATCCATCTGTTGAGCATTCCAGATCGACATCTTCATTGTAGCAGGTTTCTCTATTTCATGAATAAAGTAGTTTGAGATGTTTTGGCTTGTCTATCATATTACATATGGTTGAGTTATGTTCCATGGTTGTCTCTTCTTGTTATTTGTTGTATACACACATATAAACACATCAGTAAACCCTAAGGCCGAAATCAAGAGGCCATTCAGCAAGTAAACACAAGTAAACAATAGATCAACAAACTGTTTGACAAAATACCACAACCAGAAAAAGCTTTAAAAAGACACCAAAATCGTGATGATCCTTGCATAATGGCTTGGGATCATTACAAAGTAGAAGATACAACCTGATCACCTTGATGTCACAAGCTTCCTTTCGGTGACCCTTGGTTCCAACACACACACTTGCTCTGTACTTGCATGAAGAAGATCCAATTCCTCTTGATAGACCAACTAGAGTCTTCAAGCCTCTGTCCAAGCAGGGTTCTTCACACGATTCTTTTACCAATTCTTCATTCAATATTGCTTAATCTTTTCCATGAGAAACCTTTCAATATATAGGATAAGGGGAGATGGTTACATGGATGAGGATGATCCCATCAAATCTGAGAAGTCAGTAAAATGACAACCATACGAATGCCAACTCATTTTCTAGAAGATTCCCTTCTAGAACCCTCGAGATCTCTTCTCCTTTCCAAGCTTAAAAACAGGTTCAGACCCTGTGTATGGAGAAAACAACGAGAAGTTCGCACCCTAAGTGTAGGTGGCCTGCGATAATGAGGGATTCTCACACCCTAGGCCATAGGCAACCTACGAACTCAGTTTAAAAAACATGTTTTTGAAAGGAGACAAGGGCCACTTCTCTCAGGCAAACAATCCTTGTTGGGAGCCTGAATACACCATTGTTAAGATATCACCGAGATGACAAAAATCATGTTTAACAGAATGCCCCCCAAAGTATGAGGCCGGAATCAGTGACAACCGAAATACTTTGTAAACTGCGTGTGTGTGTCGGAAACCAGGAGTGCACCTAATCGAAAACCTGCAAACAATCAGGAATCTGCAGAATATAATGCCAGTTCTGAGGTAGGCATTCCCATACTCAAATCACAAACAGATGACATCATGAATGTGGGTCATGGCCACCAATCATACACTGTGGATCCATGCCGTCAAAAATACTGCATAGCCACCAGGAATACACTGTGGATCTATGCGAGAAGACTCAAATTAGGATGACATAGCCATGTGACATACACAATGGATCTATGTGTCGATGCAAATCATACAGACTCCATCGCAACCTGGATCAAAAATATGAAACCCAGGGTCTTCAATCCCATCACCTAAAAGTACGAATCTAGCCATGTGATTACATGTGCCGAAGTCGAACATGGTAGAAACCACTTGATTACCGGTCATTGATGAAACCGTTAGCAAGTGTGAGGGAGATCACCATTAATGTCAATGACTCCCATGGTACACTAGTACAATCCACTGAATGTGAATAAATGAGTTGAGGTCGAACATTCGACGGAATCTCCCGATCAGGGGTCAATAATGAAAACCCACTGTCGAAAGCGAGAGAACTTTCCATTGAGACATGCAAGTTCTAAGGTACCAAATGATTTATAAGTCTTGTTTCTGGATAATGAGTTGGAGTTGATGGAACAAAACTCGTCACAGGAGGACCTTGATGTATCCCCCATCAATGACACGAAATGAGTAATAGATTTTGAAGGTGAAACAGAGCATGATACAGATGAAAATGGACACAGGGAAGGCTAACTTTGTAAGAATGGACAACTGCAGATGGCCGACTCAATAGAGGTTTTGGATGAACTTCTCTTGAACATATGAACAACATGACCAGGGATTTGGCAGCACTGACTCAGAGACGACTCAGGATATGACCTTGTAGCAAGTCGAATGAGAGACAAATGGATTTCCCAAACCGTATTCAAATAACGAATAGGGGGTGTCATGTTCAAGAGTGACACTTACTGCCAATAATATGAATATGAAAACACATCCCTTTCCCAAATTTCCCCCCACCATCTCTGGTGAGTACCTCTTTATTTTTACGCAAGCTTGAGGAGGATAACATATGCTTGTTGATGTATGCTCATCCTTCGGATGAGTCCCTCATAGTATGTTTAACGAACTCTAGGAAGGAGTGGCTCGGTCCCATTGTGGGTCTTTCGATGTTTGTTTAGCGAGTCCAAAAATAGAAAACTCAAAGGTTTTTCATGATTATAGAGTCTGGAAAAACACTTAAAAGAGAACTCTCTCAGTTCCTTTTTCGTAAAATAGTTCGACAGGACCGAAAAAGTGATAAACTATCGCCCATCGAACGTTTTGTTCAGATACTTTTATGAGCGTGAACAGAACAAGGTCGCTCGACAATCTTTTCGGTTTTATGGAGTGTGAAAAGAGCTTAAAGGATACTCCTTTGGGTTCATCATTTTCGTGTTACCATGACGAGTACGAAAAGACAAGAAAAAGTATACTCGGTTGCATTCTCATGTATTTCTGAGTGCGAGAACTAACGAAGAATGAGCTCGAAGTTTTTCTAAAAACTTATAAAAATCAGTTGTACATGCAATGAAAAAAGAAAAAACATCCGTACTCTTTCGTGTGGACCTCAATGTCGTCATATCTGCAAAAAGTCACACTCATAGGGCTATTAGGCATTAGGTTTAATGAATAAAACAATATAAAAAATCAACAAAAATGGTAAAAAGTAAATATAAGTGGGTAAAAGGGATTTTACCATAGTCATTGTGATTTTGCTAAGAACTTTGCCCAAAACCCCTCTTTTTACCTCAAATTTGATTGCTCGATTGTGGGAGGTACAAGCGACCATTTGGCGAACCGTCTCCATCAACGAGGTAGGCTCTTGATCTCGTATCTTTTCCATGGTTTAAATTTTGTTTTCGTTGGCAATTTGCAAGGTTTGGAGTTTGTGTTAGGGCCAAAACTTGCGCCTAGGCGTTCTCGCAGGCTAGCCATATGGGACCTACGAGAATGCATGATTCTCACAGGTGGCCTCAAAGGAACCTGCGAGAATGACGGTGACGCCTGCTACCTCACAACCTGCAGGTCGAAAGGTCAACATGCACACACAGGATCTTTTCTTTCTCACGACCCGAAGAACACTAATCGGTCCTTCTATTTCCCTATCAGGAAATCCGCACCCACAACAAATCTCCACGGGATCTCCTCTTTACAATCGGGAGATCGGACTTCGCTACTTCGTGAATCCAATGGTCGGGCGTAGGTCTCTCGAATCCCTGAAACCCGACAACCAGTCAACACTGACCCTTTCATTCTCTTTCGGGTTTTTCCTGTCGTGAATTTGGCACTCGCGATGTCGAGTAGTTTGTATCCCCGACTCCCGATGCCCGATACGCCGAAACTACGACACACGCGTGAGTTTGACTTTTCAACACCCCGTCACCTCTATTGGGATTTTGAACTTCATGGTATCGTGAATCTAGATGCAAATGTTTCGGGACTTCTCGCCATGAAACTCCGATAACTCGTGCCACCTATCCACTCACTGACTCTTGTGGCCCACACGACTCTTTGGCTATCAGAATATCGCGTTTTGTGGTATCATAATTCCTAATGCAATGTTCACGGAGTCTAAACCAGCGAAACCCCAATATGAGATATTCACGTGTAGATCCAACAACCCTTGTGGCTAGGATCCATGGTTCTGCCCCTCTTGAGCTTTGAACCCTTCAACGCTTCCACTGTAACCTTCCTGCTCCTCCGCGAGACCCAATGGTCTATGGAAATTTGTGAATTCTCCTCGGAGAATTTCAACTGTTCGTTCCTCCTGATGGAATCTGCAAAATGACTAAGTGCTCCTCCACGGAACTTGTCCACCTGCGATGCAAACTTACGACGCTTCTTACAACTTTCAAGGCACAACTTCCCTATGCTTCTTTGAGGTGATTTCTCGAAGGTCCTATACCTCCTGAGCTTACTTACGTCTCCGAGTCTCAGAAAAGACTCTTGCACGCACTCCTTGCGGCAAATTTCAGACACTTCCCAGTGCTAAAAACCTTCGACTTTGCGCTCACCTGCAGCAGCAATCTCTCAACAGTTAACTTAGGTTCGCAACCCTGAAGTTCACTTGGCCTGTGCACTCCTTACACGACTCTTGTGCTCAACTACACTTTTGAGGAAATGAGGACAAAAGTAAAACTATTTGAGCTTTAGAGACACAACCCTGAATTCTCGTCAACGCACTCCTTGCGGACACTTCAACTACACTCCTTGCAGGAATTCTCAGGCTCAAATAGAGAAACAATCGAAACTTATTCCATTATCCTCTCAGATTTCAAATTCAAAACATGAAATTGTATACACAACATATAAAGCAAATGTATAACAGGAAGCAAACATTCATGAGCATATCATTCAACATCAATACATAGAGAACAAACACAAAACCATGATTTTGAATCAACCTCTTCTATTAATCCAAATATCTGTACATGGGTGTTCTTACACAGCTCTTTGCATGCTCTTGCTCTTCTCCTGCTTCAATCTTCAATAATGTTACAATACACAATGAGGGTGTGTATATCCCGTTTCCCTCTTGTGTCCTCAAACAGTC
>CBVK0100604561.1:0-10050 GCA_900067695.1 Picea abies | reverse complement strand
ACTTGAGGAAAGAGGGGGATCGACGACACTTGTGCGAATGAGATTATTTAGTATTTTTTTTATTAAAACTTAATTAAAATGTGACTTAGGGAAAGTAGGAGGTTGGAAAAACTCTATAAAAGAAAGGGAAGATGAGGAAGAAAGGGATCGTCTATTAGCATAATGTTACACTGCCAGATTGTGACTTGACTGATTGCTTGTGAGGAGTTGGGATTTTCCACCTCAGATAGGAGTGGTAGCTCAACCTTGCGAGGTGAGTTGGGAAGCTAGACATACCATCTGGATAGCGTGTGGCCCCTTTGCGGCTCAGGGGGCTAAGGGGAAAGCAGAGTACCCCTAGCGATTGGCTGGGAGGTACCAGTGTAGTCTCGACAGTCGGCGAGTGGGAGCGGCACGGAGCGCATGGACTTCATTCGAGGCGGGCGACAAGGCAAAGGTACGCTCGTTTATTTTATAGAGTATGATGCATTAAAAATTTATGCTGGAAACTGTATATTGATGGTAATGGATGAATTCTGCCTTAAGTAATTTTCGTTTCGATTGATTGCCTAAAATTACTATTGATGCGTTCTGGTTGGGGTTTACTATTCGTTGGTTGGGATCTTTAAGTTTCTGCGTTAATCCTTGCGTTGTATTTCCGGTGTTAGCATTTAAATTATTGCTAAATAGTTCTACCGTCAATGAAAATTTCTGATACCGTGGTAATGAAATGGTTTTATAATCTTGGCTGTGTAGAAATGGTGAGTGTGTGCGGTAATAGATACAACCCTTTTCTTCTGTCCTTACATAATAATAGCAGAAGATTTTCGAGCTCCTTGGTATGGAGATTTTCGAGCTCCTTGGTATGAAGATTTTCGAGCTCCTTGTTATATGTCCGAGCCACCTCCGGAAGTTGTGTGTCTGAAAATTCTTATGACAAGCCTATATTTCAAGACTGAAGTTTTCACTTGTTTAAATCAAACACTGGAATTGTAGGTTTAAATTCTAAGTCTGATTTATCATATCTGCGTCCTTGGGTAGAACAAGCACAATAGTAGTACTCACCTTCCACCATAACTGGCTGGGCATGTGTGTCTCAGTTGCCTCTTGTTTGCTTGATCCTTTTAAAAAAAAAACTAAGCTAATTTGCCCACCACCATTCCTGAGGTATATGCTCGAGTTCACTGAATCTTTTTGTAGGTAATGCATATAGAATGAAGCCACTTCCATGCTCTTAGGTTCATATTTATGAAGAGAAATTTTATTTAATGTAGTCTTTTTTTGTTTGAAGGAAAATTTTGATGTACTGTTATAAGATTTTTTTTTTACGTGGTGTAGTGGTATTTAGAACTAGCAATGACGCCCTTCCCGTACCCTGTGACCTGTATGTTTTCTTTGTTGACCATCGTGCCAGGAAAGTACCTGGGGACACTTCGCCTTTAGACCTTGTAGATATCCATGACTATGGCCCTCCTCCTTTGTTGCTACGGTTCTGGTTGTAATCCAAAACCTCTCCTTTACAACAGTTTACCGAAGTTGGAAAATCACCTTCATTTCTAGCCACGCCCTAGCAGTAGTTGTAGGATTGTGCTGAAGCAACAATAGCTCCTCTCTAGGCACTCGAACCTTACCCCTTCGTAGATAAAATGTTCGCCACACTAATCATTTTCCCTTCCGATAAAACTTAAGCAATTTGCAGCTGGACAGTGACTCTCCTGGTCGTTTCCCTTTTTTTAAAGCCATCAATCATGGTTAATCTTTTTGCCCTTGCAGTAATCTAGGCAGCGCTGACCCTTTTATTTTCCCTCTCTCGCCCCCTTGTCCTCATGAAGAGCTTAAACGGTAATGTACTGCGCTATCCCTGGCCAAAAAAAAAGGGGACAAAAATTTATTGGGACAACAGTCCAGTTTTGGAAGCGATAATCCCAGCAAGATTCTTGCCCCTTCACCAGCTACACTCGTGCCCCTTTCCTGACTTTCCGTTCTTATTCTAGGAAGACAACGACTCTTCCCCATCTGCACACCTTGCCTTCATGGCTGTAATGCTACCTCCTTCCTTCACAATCCACTCAATATTTCCTCCCTTTCCTCTGGCGGTTCAATCCACGGGAATCCTGGCAACCTCTTGTTTCTTCCTGCACAGATTTAGATTGTTCTACTGCCCAGCCTGCTTATTGATTTTGACAGTCATAACCCCTAGATTTTTGGCTGTTCTTTTTTTTTTCTTACACCTTGCCGAGTTGTCCACCTAGGATGCACATTGGCCTGGTGTTGGTAGCGTCCATCTACAAGAGGTGCCCGACTGATCCTAACGCCAACAACTGAGTGAAAGCTATAGACCACGTGCAAGAACTATTTACGGTTAGGGTTTATGGGCATTGAGCCTTACCATGATTTTGTTCATAGACAAGAGATATTTTTCGAAGGGAAAAAGGGTAAGGGTTGTAAATAATAATCATTTAATTTTGATATTTTAATTATGAATGTTGAGGCTAATGTTGATTAGTTCTTAGGTTACCTTTTTTGGTTCTTTTAATGCTTGTTGATTTAGATGACTAACATCTTGTGTTAGGTTAAGGATAATGCTAATGGGGAATTTAGAGTGGTAACATTTTTCCGTTTATAATGGATCCCGACCTTAAAATTTATTGACTCCTTTCCCATGGTTCCTAAATGGGATTAAGTTGATTGTTATTAATAGCATATATAGTTATTGTAACATGTATATGTCAGGTTACTATATTATATAAATTGGTAATGTGATTGTAGCTGAAATATTTGGTGGTGTAAAAAAAAAAGGTAAACGTTATTGTTTATAATTATCAATGTAAAGTATTGTTTAATGTAGGCTTATGGATTATTAAGGTTAGGAATATGGTTGTTTAGGGTAGTGAGTAATGTAATGTGTAGCTTAATGTTAATGCTTATGGCGTTTGTTAATGCATTTGTTTTATGTTGGTAAAGGGAGAATGATAAAAGTTTATATGCATTGTGTTATGATCGTTATGGGTGAATGATAAAAGTTTTTATGCATCATGTTTTATGTGAGTTAAGGGTAGATGATAAAAGCTTATATGCCTTATGTTTTTGGTGAGTAAATGGTGTATGATGAAGAGGTTTAATGGAAAATAGACTCTCTATTGCAAAAGGCTAGGTGGTTGAACGTCATATTAAAGTTGGAGTGCATATTCCCCCTGATAGAACTAGATGCATTTAATGCGCATTGCAAATTGGCTTAGTTAAAATTCTAGTCATTTTAGTTGGCCTACTAGTAATGTCACTTATGTTTAACCTTAGTGAAATTTCGAATGGATTAATTGAATATATATGCTGTTGATACGATTGGTGCCTTGAAGTACAGTAGAAGGCTACATTTGCATCTTGTTTGAAATAAGGTTGTTTCCTTTCGCTCGCACTTATGTTGTTTCTTGACAGATTTCGTAATCAAATTTTCTTGCACCGTGGAATTCTTGTGATGTGTGTTGGATATGATCACGTAGCGATTGTCCTTGTTGTTTTTGATTTAGTGTTTTGTTTGGTCTGCTTGTGTCGGGCGAGAAGTAGACACCTCCATGTTCCTCAGAACAGTCGCCAGCCCTTAGACCTTAAATCGTTAAAATCGATGGGAACCTGGGCTTGAGCGTTGCTTATGTGTCTTGGAGGTCCTAACCATTGCAGGGTAGGATGGATGGGTAGTCAGTCTGACTTATTTCTGAGTGATCGTTGTTAATGCTTGCAGTTGCCTGTTGTACTTCGTATGTCATCTTGTTGTGTTTGTCTTACTTACGTCTTGTTCGTCATCGGGTTACTAGTTTTTGCCTGAGCAGTTGGCCAGGAGCCTATCTGACATTCTCTCTCTCCAGAGCAGAGAACTAAGATTAAATGCCCTGCTTTCCTGTGCAGAAATAGTAAAACTACTACTATGGATTCTTCCATCTATGTTCATACTGTACTTAACCCGTATGTCGTTTAATGCTTGCAGTTACTTGTGGTGTTCCTTATGTCTTCTTGTTGTGCCTTATGTCTTCTTGTTGTGATCATCGTGGTTGCGTCTGGTTAGTCGTCAGGTGGCGATGTGAGTCAAGTGTGTCTGTATCCTTTTACATGTGCACACACATTTAAAAAAAAAAATTGTAACTGTTATCAGAGTTGTTGTCGTAACGGGGAGGTTCGTTACATATGGTATCAGAGCGGGTTCGAGCCGCGACTTGGGATTTCTACGGCTTTCATTGACATGATTGATCACATTGTTGTTGATCGAGTTGATTGCGTGCATGAAGGTAGTCATGGTTAGAGGACACCGCAGAGGCAGACAACGGGGTGCTAGGGGAGGAGGCACGACACCTACAGTAGCATTCACGCCTTAGGGGTCTAACCCCTAGGGAGACAAGCAGGTTCTCAAGAAAGAGAAATAACAGTTCGCAATATAGTCGAGATGATGAGATCCTTTCAGTGCATTTCCGAGGCACTGATCATCCATTTGGACAGAGATGAGGCCAGAGCATCAGCATCCACTGAGGTTCCACCATGCGCACCGGCCGTTACAGGTAGCATTCACCATGAAATCGAGAAGGTTAAATCTACCGAGTTCTTTGGTGCCCCGGATGGCACCGCCATTGAGGCATGGTTGAGAATATGGAAATGTGCTTCACACTTTGCGATTATACCTCCAACATGAAGGTCTGCATGGTGGTATTTCAACTGAAGGGGAGCGCTCTTCTATGGTGGAAGACACTCCTGCCACAACTGAACATGGCCGTTGAAGACGTGTCATGGGAACTGTTCGAGGAACGGTTCCGAGAGAGGTACCTTTCAGAGGAATTCATTGAGCATCAGCTCAATGAGTTCAATGCTTTACGACAGGAAGGTCATACGGTGCCCGAGTATGAGGCACGTTTTATGGAGCTGCTCCGGTATGCTCCGCACCTTAACACTGAGAAGCTCAAGGTCAACAGGTTCGTGTTTGGCCTTAATGGAAGCCTGCATGCAAAGGTTAGGATCCTGATGCCTCAAACCTTGCACGATGTTGTCCAGAATGCCCTCATAGTAGAGAAGGAGCTTATCAGTGGGGGTCATACTAGGACTCTAGCGAGACCAGCAGGGTAGGGTTCCCTTGGAACTCTGCAGCATTAGACACCAGCGAGACCTATCCCGGGATATCGTGGCTTCCAGAGGGGATACTCTTACACTACACCCTGGTGACCGCTGCCTCAGCAGTGGGCACCTTATAGGGGACCACAACATTAGCAGCAGCAGTTTAGGATTTTTCAGCAGAACAGACTTGGGTTCTAGGCCAGTAGGTCGTCATCTTCTACTTCGAGTACCAGGACTACTGGACCGAAGAAGGGGTGTTGGAGTGTGGGGAGCCACACTACCAGCGCGACTGTCCTGTGGAGAGGACCAGAGTGTCCAGATCAGTCGAACCCACTACCATGGGAGATATGGGCAAGGCCCATTGAATTCATGTGGTAGTGAATAATTGCCAGGCAGAGCACCAGTCGACTGTGCTCGAGACGACAGGTACTGTCGCTGACCAAACCTTTAGTATTTTGATAGACCCAGGTGCTACTGAGA
Organism: Picea abies; assembly: GCA_900067695.1. Taxonomy (NCBI): domain Eukaryota; kingdom Viridiplantae; phylum Streptophyta; class Pinopsida; order Pinales; family Pinaceae; genus Picea; species Picea abies. The sequence continues at coordinate 4,497 of CBVK0100604561.1, read as the reverse complement.
GTTTCATTTCTGGTGCAATGCTAAAAAGGATTAAGGTAAAGGCAATCGAACAGGACAAGTTTAGCTTCGTAGAGATGGCGTCAGGAGCCAAACAGAAGGTTGGAGGAAAGGTTACGGGCTGTGCCCTTAACCTGGGAGAGTTTTTCACGAGGGTCAACTTGTACATCATGATCTTAGGATCTTATGACATTGTGATGGGTATGGATTGGTTGGAATTGCATGAGGCAATACTCAACTGTAATATGAAACAGTTGATCTTGGTCGATGATGAAGGACAGAGACGTGTGATTGAAGGAAGGAACCAGGGAGTACCCCTCAGGTTCGTCTCTTCCTTACAGTTACGGAAGAGTATGTGCAAGGGGTGCAAGATTTATGCGATCCTCACGCTCAACGAAAAGGGAGTAGCAGAAGGTATAGAACACCTTTCGGTGGTGAAGGAGTTTACGGATGTGTTTCCAGAGGAGTTACCTGAGATGCCGCTGGAAAAGAAATTGGAGTTTACCATAGACTTGAAACCACAGACCGAACTGATAGCAAGAATGCCTTATCGGATGTCGACCCCAGAGTTGCAAGAGTTAAAAATGCAACTGAATGAGTTGCTGGACCTGGGACTGATACGTCCTAGTGTGTCACCATGGGGTGCACCTGTTATTTTCATTCATAAGAAGGATGGATCGTGGAGGCTTTGCATTGACTACCGTCAATTGAACAAGGCTACGATCAAGAATCAGTATCCCTTACCCGGAATTGATGATCTGTTCAATCAAATGAAGGGTGTGATGGTTTTCTCTAAGATCGATTTGCGATCAGGGTATCACCAGTTACGGATCAAGGAGGATGACGTCCCTAAGACCGCCTTTAAGACGATATTTGGACATTACGAGTTTACTGTTTTACCGTTTGGACTTACAAACACCCCAAGGGTATTCATGAGTTGATGAACAGGGTGTTCTGCGAGTACTTGGACAAGTTCGTTCAAGTATTCATTGACGATATCTTAATCTACTCTCGGACGATGAAGAAGAATGATGAGCACTTGTGCTTGGTACTACAGTGTCTACGAGAGCACAAATTGTTTGGGAAGTTGTCCAAATGCTCTTTTTATCAATCAAGGATTCACTACTTAGGGCATGTCATCTCCGACGAAGGCATCATCGTGGATCCAGCTAAGGTTGAGGCTATTATTGAATGGCCTATGTCGATGAATGACACAGAAGTGCGTAATTTTATGGGTTTAGTAGGATACTATCGACGGTTTGTCGAGGGATTTTCGAAGATAGCAAATCCGATCACGGAATTGAAGAAGAAATACAAGAAGTTTGTTTGGACCGAGAAATGCGCGGAAGCATTTCGAAGGCTTAAGGAGTTGTTAACCATAGCGCCGATACTAAAGTTCCCTGACATGGACAAAGAATTCTTGGTATGCACTGATGCATCCAAGGAAGGTTTAGGCGGAGTCTTGATGCAAGACGGACGAGTGATTGTTTACATTTCGAGGAAAATGAGAAGGCATGAGGAAAACTATGTGATGCATGATTTGGAGTTATTAGCCATCGTATATGCCTTGAAGGTTGGGAGACACTACCTTGTTGGACAAAAATTTGAATTAAAGACCGATCATTGTGGACTACAACACATTTTTACGCAAAGCGACTTGAACGCGCGACAACGACGTTGGTCAGAATTGCTTAGTGAGTACGACTTTGAGATTACTTACATAAAGGGAATGGTGAACCGAGTGGCGGATTCTTTGAGTCGGAGGCCACACATATTTTTGGTGTTGCCTCTTCAGATGGATCTACGTGAGAAGATTCTCACTTTACAACATGATGATGATTGGTACAAAGAGGTCGAGGGTTTTATCGGACAAAACACCATGATGGTACCACAATACGAGGGATTTTCATTTGATAGTGATGGGTTATTAAGGTTTAGAAGTCAGATTTACATACTGCCAAACGACGAGTTGAGGATGTTGATCCCGAGCGAGGCTCATAGAGCAATTTACATGGCTCACCTAGGAGTCACGAAGATGAGGGTAGACCTTAAACCCTTATTCTTCTGGAAGGGAATGAAGGCCGACATAGTCAACTTTGTGGCTAGATGTCTATTGTGTTAGCAGGTAAAGGCTGAACATAGACACCCGACAACATTACTTCAACCACATGCCATTCTGGAATCGAAATGGGAAGTTATTTCAATGGATTTTATTGTTGGATTGCCACTGATGGCAAGGAGACATGACTCGATTTTTGTAGTAGTAGACACTCTGATGAAGAGTGCTCACTTTATTCCTGTGCGTACAACATATCATGCACCTGACATAGTGAGAGTTTTCATCAGTGAGATTGTGAGGCTGCATGGCATGCCTAAGAATATTATATCCAATCGAAGATCGGTGTTTGCTGGACAATTTTGGACGAGTTTCCAAGAGGCCTTGGGAACCCAACTTAACTTTAGTACTGCTTATCACCCAGAAACGAACTGATAGATAGAACGAACAAACCAAACCTTGGAAGACATGTTGCGCATGTACGTGATGGACCAACCAGAGCGTTGGGAGGAATTCTTGCCTCTAGTAGAGTTCGCTTACAACAACAGTTACCAGAGAACCATTAAGATGGCGCCTTTTGAGTTTCTTTATGGGAAACCATGTCGGATGACCTTGAGTTGGGATCGGCTTGAGGATAGGGTCCTGGTGGGACTAGAAGTGATCCAAGAAATAGAAGAGAAGATGCAAACCATAAGACAAAGGATTAAAGAAGCGTAGGATCGACAGAAGAGTTATGTCGATGCGCACTGAGTCGATCGTAGTTACGAGGTTGGCGATCGAGTCTTCTTGCAGGTTAAACCACATAAGAGTTCGATCAAGTTTGGAGAGGGACCTAAAATATCTCCTAGGTCCATGGGACCTTTCGAGATTGTGGAGAGAAAGGGGGCCCATGGCCAATCAACTAGCCTTGCCTGATTCTTTGAGGCGTATGCACAATGTTTTTCATGTATCTATTAAGACATTATATTGGTGATCCTACACACGTGATTCACATGAGTTCCTTGTGGGTATCGAACAAGGGAGTGCTCATGGCTGAGCTGGTCTGCATATTAGATCATTGCATTCGACAGTTACGACGTCGAATGGTAGATTAGGTCAAGGTCTAGTGGGACAGCTATAGTCTACACTCGACGACCTGGGAGGACGCATATGATATGTGCCAACAGTTTACATTTTTGTTTGATAGATAGACTTATGATACTGTGATACATTTATTTCGTCATTTATACTGAGAAACTTTGGGATGAAGTTTAGACCAAGAGGGGGTGTATGTAACATCCCACTCTAGCGCACGGAGAAAACTTATTCTTTGAGGACACTTGCTCGCAAGTGATCTGGACTTTTATGATGATAAAACATTTATCCTTGATTATGATGCGTTATGATACATGACCTAATGTTTACTTCTTTGACATAGATAGGTGCTATTGACTCAGTTTTATTGAGTGTATAGGGTGTTGGACCTTGAGGATGCAGAGGCATCAATGGAACCCCTTGGACTCTGGATTGAGTCAGGGAGTGTGCTATTTGGGTTGATTTATTTACTGTGATATTTCATTGATTGATGATATGATGTGGACATGTTTTGACATGATTGTTGATGATGTAGGCTGACGATAGCTTGCTGACCAGACTCACATATGGAGTAAAGGGGCCACACACGATTTATAGAGAGGTTGAGGGAGAGGTGTGGACAACAGCCCTGCCACAGCCTACTAGCACTCCCACCGTGGCTCGAACTGTAGGTTAACGATTACCTAGTTCGAGAGGATCCACGATGTCATGAGGGAAGACTGCGATAGTCGCTCACGATGATTCTAAAGGGCGCGCAATAAGGCGGGGGCCTTATTCCTTAGATCCATTAGTCTCCTACAACTTCACCTGGAAGAGTGTTGATTCCAGGGGTTATAGATGTCTACCAATCAGTCAAGTTGGTGAGTGGCACCCTTGGAGCACGTGGTGCATCCTGAAGGGAAAGTCACGCGAAAGAAACACCAGTTGGCGAGTGGCGCCCTTAGAGCACGTGGTGCATCCTGAAGGGCACGTCACGCAAAAGGAACACAAGAAGCGAGTGGCACCCTTGGAGCACGTGGTGCATCCTGAAGGGCACGTCGCGCAAAAGAAACTAACGAGGTGAGTGGCACCCTTGGAGCACGTAGTGCGTCCTGAAGGGCACGTCAAACTGATGATGATGAAGAAACAAACCTAGCTGGCCCTAAGACATTAACGCCTTAAGAAATCCTTAAAACAACTTCCCTAACCAAGTGTCACCCCATTCAGAATCTAAGTCCTAAGTTTAAAATTTCTCTAGGGTAAAAATTTAGTCTAACCTTAAGAAAGGACCCTAGGAATGAAAATAAAAAAATTTAAACAAAAACCCACTTAAGTAACAGTTTTGTCTGCATAAAATTCTTGGGGTAAATAAAGAGAGTATGAATTTAATT
>CBVK0100604559.1:0-25770 GCA_900067695.1 Picea abies | reverse complement strand
GGGTTTGATCATTAGTAGTCTTTGCTTGAGTAGATTAGCCCTTCAATATCATGTTTCCTTAGTTAGACTATACTACCTCTAGCCTTTATGCCTTGGCACATATAGTGTTGCAACTCTAAGTTTACTTACCCTGGGTTGACAATTTAATTGAGGGTTTTTAGTGTGTGTTTAGTGCATATAGAATACCCATCATTTTTGGCATTGTTGTCAGGGGGTTGTCTCAAGGTAGGAAATAGTTAGGAAATAGATCATTTATAAACCTTAGAATTAGTTTGGTGGCGAGGGAACTTTAAGACGAGAGGTAAGAACCTACGCATCTGCTATAGCAGGTTCCCCCAAACCCAATGGTAGTTTTTCTTTTTTGTTTTTGTTTTCTTTCGTGAACAGACCTAGAGACCCAAAAGGTAGATATATTAAATCTAAATCAGATCTTTCAACCAAGGTTCCTTCCAACCTTTTTGGGGGAAGGAGCGTTCCACTCATAAATTCCACAGACCAATACCGAAAAACAGGAACTAGCTCAACCCAAAGAGCTAAAGTTGTCTATGAAGAGACTAAGACAGGGAGCACTATAGAACATAAAATTGAAGCATCAGTAATAGTGGGACAAGAGGCAAGACCACTTGAGCCTTTCGTAGAACCAAACAATACAACCTTTGTTTTCTTACCACCATCAGGAGACCCTAATTTTGAAGACATCATAGACCCTAAACAGGTGAATACCTTTTTTGGTAGTTCAGCCAACATAATTTTCTCTCAAATTGACACAGAAACTTTGGCACCAATAATCTCAACCGGCTCGAGTAGAGTCCCAGACAACCAAACAGTAGGAATACCCTCCCATCAAAGGGATACCTTGTTCTCTTCAAGAATAAAACCACTTAAGTACTCTCTTTTTGGAAACCAAATCAGTATGGATGATCAGGAGGATCGCAACAATGTAAGACATGGGGAGGAAAAAGAAGCTTGAAACCAAACCGAAGCTACCTTCGGGTTTCCAATTTTGGACACCACCCCAAATGTCAATATGAAAAATAGTCCTCTCTCAGCACTGCCTACCTTTTATGGTAAAAGCAGTGAAGATCCAGACACCTTCCTATTTGAGTTCGACATCTTGTGTAGGAGCTACAACTACTTACAAGATGTCGAGAAACTAAAACTCTTTCCTGTCACCCTCAAGGAATCTACACTAAGATGGTTCATGGGATTGGGAGAATCCAGTATTAGGTATTGGGAAGCCATGAAAGATATTTTACTTAAAAAGTACCAAGACTACTACAAGACGAAATAATCTCGTAACGATATTTTCAAAATCCAACAATTAGAAGACGAGAATCTCGAGGACTATATGGAACGATTTGCATACATCTCCTAGAAGTCAACATACCATGACCTCTAAGAGGATGCAGTTAGGTTTCTTTTCCTTAAGGGAATTTCAGAAGAATACCTAGAGATGCTTAACTTGATGGCATCAGATGACATCTCTCATAAACCATTTGCTGAAATATGTGAAATGTGTAAGAATTACTCAAGGACTAGAACTAAAACAAGAAAGAATGTTCGGAACCCTTATAATAGAAACTTAAAACCAGTTAGTTCGCGTGGTATCACAAGAGAAAAGATAGGGAACCTTTTATAAAACTTCAAGACAAATATCTTAAGCACAATAAGTTCCCAATTGGACACCCTAAAAATTAAAAATAAATTGGAGGAGAAAAATGCAGCAATGAGCATATATTACCCAATATGCATGACGAAGCATTCCTCGATGGAATGCCCATTATATAACATTTCAATTTGTGGATTCTACACAGAGGACCATTCAATGAGAGATGTCCATCATTGTCTGGTTTATTATCCATCTATAGGAGTGGGGATCTTGGTGAGTCTTGTTATGCACCTAGGAGGCCATGGCAGCCTAGTAACCAGCCCACATACCCAGATCTACAATATCAAGTTCCACCCTATTATCAACAACAACAACAGTGGAACTCACCAAGTTGGCAAAACTGGTCTACTCAATACCAACATCCTTGGCTTCAAAGATGGAGAGGAGGGCATAACCAAGGGAACCCTCAATCTCCACCTGTTCCTATGTCCAACCATCCTTATCCTCAGTTTCCACCGAACACTCTGTAGCTTCTGCTAGTTTTTTTTCCACCACCTTTACCTCCTATTCCACAACAACAACTGCTACAGTATCAAAATACAAGCTCCCAAAGACCGAAATTATTACTGGCACAAGAAGTGCCCAATCCCAATAATTGGCCCACTCAACCTCTTCACAATGTTGATATGCAAGCCTTCCCAACATATGTTATTACTCTTGTTCCATTACAGGAGATTCAACTGAGGTCGGGAAAAGTTCTGGACAAGCAGAGACCTTCAGTAGTCATCTAGGAAGAAGAAGAAGAGGAAATCCCCAAATAAACCATGGATGACACTAGGTGGGAAGATGTTATTATTCCTAAGGACCAAGAAACCAGGTAGGAAGAAGGACCCTCCTACAGTACATTTGATAGGAGAACTTTCTGAGTATATATCAGAGTAGCCTAAGGTAGAAAAATATGGGAACCCAATAAATCCTGTAGTGACCACAACTATTAATGAGGTTTCCATTGAAAACACTCTCATAGACCTAGGGGCATCCATCAATGTTATGACCACTACTACCTTGGAGGAACTATAGTTAAAACCTCTTCTTAGACCTACCCCAACCATTTTGTAATTAGCAGATAAGACTAGGGTTATACCTAAAGGAATTATGGATGACATCATTGTTACTTTGGCCTCATGGGAGTACCTAGTAGAATTTCTTTTCATTCACTCAAAGGATCCTACCAAAGGCCATCCCGTCATTTTGGGAAGACCTTGGTTAGCCACAATCAATGCATTTATTGACTGTAGAGAGGGAGAAATGACCATCTCAAATGGACTCTCTATCTAGAAACTCACCATATACCCTCTAGCCCAATCTATCATCGAGAATCTATGGTGGCTTGAATGTCCATACGAGAATGAGGACTGGGAAGAACCTGTATTTCCAAGTGACCATGCATGGGCACTTCAGGAGCACACAACGGAAAATGTGCTAAACCAATTCATTTATGTTATCACATGTGTTGATTTTCCACAATCTTTTCCCCAATTTGAGTGCATGTTTGGGGACGAATTTCAGGAACAATTGGACCCATCCATTTTGTCTTCGACATCTTTCATTTTTGAGATAGATGAGTCTACCACATCTTATACTATGCCCTACAAAATTAGTCCAGGGAAATTTTTACATATAAACTCTGGGCTAGATGCAGACCAACAAAAACAGTTAGTAAGTATCCTTAAAGAACATATAGGATAATTCACCTGGGAATACACTGACATCAAGGGTATACACCCTGACACATGCATCCATCACATATATACCCAGGAGGAAGTAACACCTCTTAGGCAACCCCAAAGAAGGATGAAACCAACACTCAAAGATATAGTAAAAGAGGAGATCCAAAAGTTATTAAATGTCGGATTTATTTATCCCATCTCCGACAGTAAGTGGGTATCCCCGCTTGTAGTGGTTCCAAAGAAAGTAACTGGGAAATGGAGAATTTGTGTTGATTTCCAGTAGCTCAATAAAGCCACTCTGAAGGATTACTTTCCTCTTCCTTTCATTGACCAAGTTTTGGATACCTTGTCTGGAAAGAGGTATTTCTCCATTTTAGATGGTTACAGCGGGTACAATCAAATTCTCATAGAACTCAAGGATCAGGACAAGACAACCTTTACTTATCCTTGGGGCACCTATGCCTATAGAGTCTTACCATTTGGATTGTGTAAGGCTCCTGCTACATTTCATTGAGCAGTACTAGGGATATTTGTTGATCTTATTCATGATTGTGTGGAGGTCTACATGGATGAATTCACAATTTATGGCAACACTTAACAGGAAGCCTTAGATAACTTAGAAAAAGTCCTTATCAGATGCCAAGAAATGAACCTGTCTCTAAGTTATGAAAAATGTAAAATGTTGTTAACTAAAGGAGTGGTTCTAGGACATCATGTTTCATCTGAAGGGATAAAAGTCAATACTACAAAGATTGAGGTCATCGTCAGACTTCCACCCCCCAAGACTCAGAAAGAGGTGAGAAGCTTTCTTGGACATGCCGGATACTATCGACAGTTTATTGAAAATTTTACAAATATTGTTCCACCCATGTTTGGATTGTTAATAAAAGATGTTGATTTTGTTTGGACTGAGCAGTGTCAAACTGCCTTTGAAACCCTTAAAGCTAATTTGTCTGTGGCTCCAGCTCTTAGAGGGCCCAATTGGACTCTCCCATTTCACATATCTATGGATGCCTTCGAAACTATAATAGGAGGGGTACTGGGGCAGAAAGAAGACCAACAGTCCTATGCCATTTATTTTGTAAGCAAGAACTTATCCCCTGCCAAGCTAAACTACACAGTTACCGAGAAGGAATTCTTGGTAGTAGTTCATGCTATCAATAAGTTTCGTCATTAAATTATAGGTTACAAAGTATTTGTACATACAAATCATTTTTTCATTAGATTTCTCATGAATAAACCCATAACTCATGGTCGAGTGACTAGATGGCTCCTGCTATTGCAAGAGTTCAACATCATTGTGCTTGATCGACCTGGAAAGGATAATTTGGTAGCAGATTTTCTTTCACGAATAAAAAATGAGGATGATGATATTCCTGTAGATGATAGTTTCCCAGATGAGCACCTTTTTCCCTCTCTATAAATACTACGTGGTTTGCAGATATGGAAAACTATATGGCTACTAGGAAGTTACCGTCTCATTTGTCACCTCATGAAAAGCATAAAATTATTACGCAAAGTGCTAATTACTCTTGGGTTGGCCATGACCATTTTTGTATAGGTCCTGATTTGATTATTCGTAGATGTGTCAGAGAGGATGAGGTACCAGAAATGCTACGAAGTTTTCATGATGGACCATGTGGTGGCCATTTTTCTGACAAACATATATCATATAAGGTGTTACGTTCGGGTTACTATTGGCCTAGTATTTTCAAAGATGATGCCAAGTCTGTGAGGAGCTGTGATAGTTGCCAAAGGATAGGAAGACCTACGTCAACTGACAAAATTCCCTTGCATGCCCAAGTTATGATAGAACCTTTCGAAAAATGGGCCCTTGACTTTGTAGGACCAATTTCACCCATGTCTCATAAGAAGAACTATATTTTGGTTTGTACGGACTATGTCACCAAGTGGGTAGAGGCAAAAGCCCTATTTAGGGCTACAGAAAAATCTGTTGTCAAATTCATTTATGAAGACATCTTTACCCTATTCGGTGTCCCTAGTGAAATTGTTATGGACCAAGGCACTCAATGCACTTCCAAGCTGATGAGAGAGATAACATATATATATGGGATTAAACATTGTAAATCTTCTCCATACCACCCACAAGTTAATGGTCAGGTAGAATCTACAAACAAAGTTATGGAAGCTATCTTAACCACCATTGTTCAATTACATCATTGGGATTGTGCTGATAGGCTTCCAGAGGCTTTGTGGGCTTACCGGACCACCTGGAGAAACACCACTAGGCATACCCCTTATGAGCTAGTGTATGGGAAACAAGTACTTCTACCAATAGAATTCCAAGTAAGGACCTTCTATATTGCCGTAGAATTGGGATTAAACTTAGATGACGCTCAGAAGCAACGAGCCCTACAATTGAATGAGTTGGATGAGATCAGGCAAGATGCCATCCAACGAACAATATTAGTCCAAAACCAGAGGAGCAAGTGGCATGAAAAGTTTATTAAGAAGAAACACTTCCAACCTAGTGATTGGGATATGTTGTTTGATTCCCAATTTAAAACCTTCAAAGGAAAACTCACCACCCGGTGATTGGGTCCTTACGAGGTAGTCACTGTATATGAAAATGGAGCTGTGAAAATCAAAACAATCGATGATGGACAACTCTCCTTTGTAGTAAATGGACACCGACTCAAATTTTATCATAAGCCCATTTCCAAAGAAGACTTTCTACAAGTCTTGTCAACTGACAAGGCATTGGCCTTAGTAGATGGGGAAGTCCCCCCTTGTTCTTGAATGTTTTATGAATTTTTCTATTGTACATACGTAAATAATTTTGAATTTTGTTGATAAGTAATTCTAGAGAATTTTGTAGGTATTTATTTCACCATGAGTAGACAATTTCAAGGAAATATAAAAGAAGGATTTTTCTTCAAAATATTTCTATATTTGAACCTTCTTGTCTGCTAAGCATCAAATGAATAATGACTTGTTGTAATTAGCCATATTTTTGCAAATATTTTCATCTTCTCTTTTTCTTAAGGAATTTTAAAAAGCAGTTGCTCTTGAAAATCTTCACCACTATATAAGGAAGTGATACCGTAACCATCAAGATTAGAGGTCTCTCGTACAATTTTCCCAAGAAACCTGAGTAAGTGAGTAAAGTATCTTTGTTAAATATTAACAAGGAGGTATAATTAGCGATTAGTTGTGGAAACATCACAATAACTTACAAAAGAGTCTAGAGATACCTTTCTGTTCTTTCTCAATGGTTCCATCCACTACACACTAAATAGCTTGATTATATCATTTCTTTAGATAGGCCACATCCTCTTAAGTACCCCTTACATCAGGACAATCACTAAGGAATATAACGGAAAGTCATCCTCTAACATAAATATCATCCCAATTGAAAAAAAAGGAAAGAAAAAGTTGTTTTCAGAGTTGTCCCCCCATCTTCTTGCATAAAGCAATATTATACTAAAATCTTAAAAGATGGAGGGCTAGTCTCTAAGGGTGTAAGAGGCAAACCCATCGGGATACTGAACAGGTTTGCTGGGAGTGGGTATCAGCCTGTGGTATGACTAGGTAAACCCATTGGAGTACTGAACAGGCTTGCTGGCAGCGGGGCATTCTACCTAGCAAGGATGGTAATCTGACAAAAAATAAATAATAAATTTAAAATTGTCCTGATGTGCAGCATTACTTGTAGACAAAGATGACATGAAGTATGTATGGTTAAGCTAAGGTTAATGAACTCCATAAACTTTCCATTGAGAACTAACTCTGAGACTATCTTGAAACTCTCTTGCCTACCTCTTCTTATCTATATATAGGATATCTTATCCTATAGGTGGGGCCATCTTTTAACCGTCTCGTCAGACCAATCTGTGAAATTTATCTCTACACTTAACAAGCTGTAAATCTTCAGTTATTGGGAGAATTGATTGGTTTCCTATATTTTTAATTGGGAGGTGTCACAATACTTAGGTGTGGGTGAGGGGTTCATGAGTTGAGAAATGATCACTGCCTAGAGAAGTAAATCTTTGTAAAAATTTATGTATTGTTTTCATGATACAGGTTATTACATCAGCAGTCATTTTATTTTTGAAATGCTAAATCCCATGTGTGCTATAAATTGTTGTACATATTATTAACATACCACTTTATTGGTTTATTTTCGTTGCAGGCTATTCATTATAGGATTGAAATTACATGTCTTATGCGAGTGGATTGAGTTAGCATGGTGGAAAAATCAATAACAATGGAACACTCTGCCTCTACTCTTAATCACTATCACTGTCAAAACCATTCCAATATTGCAGGCTATCCATTACAGGAGGTAAAAATGCATTTAGCACAAAGTTACATATGAAGTGTCGTATGAAGTGTCGTATGAGGTGTCGAACGAAGTGCCATATGAAAATATACACCAGTAACCGTCCACAATTTCAGGTAACCAGGAATTAATGGCATTTAATTGAATTAGTTTATGGCAATCAATATTGCAGATGCAAACCTTAGACATTTTCATTATCAAATGTCCAAGTCAAAATACTTGGGCATTGATCTAACTTCGTATCATTATGATTGCCCCCAAAAATGAGCCTTCAAATTCGAATTCTATCACACATGACAACTCGTGTGTGCATGTGTGCAACCAATTCCACCCTAGGTGCACTCAAAAAAATGAATTGTGTTATCCCATTATTCCTCACACTCACCTCTGCTAATTTAGAATTCACCTATGCCCATTTGCATTATCCCTTGTTTTAAAACACGTTCAGCCTCTAATTATTCATTCCTCTGTTCAATTGTGCTCGGCCATTATTCAAATCACGCCTCTCCTTAGCCCAATCGTACCCTTTCTCTGTGAATTTTTCCCTCTGTATAGTTATTCACACCATCACGATGCCCAAACGGTATGAACCGTCTTCCTACATAGACCTCTTTGCCATCCTTGAGTTTTCACAGTGCAGGGAAGTGTTTTTGCGCGCAAGATGGGGGTCATTTTTGTCCCACTTGCAGGGCCATGACGTTGTCATATCAATACAATTTTCCCTCGATTTTGATTGGAAGACAATGCGTGTGGGGTCTCTCACCTTTGGATTCTCAGAGGAATCCATAGCTGCGGCCACGAAGCTTCCAAGAGTGGGAGATAGATGGTTTAAAAACCACCAGCTGTTGCGATCAAGCTATAATAGGTTTTCTAAACCAGAAATCCAAAACATATCTGGAGCTAAAGGATACTCCAAGGAGTGGATAAAAGAGGAGTTGATCAACCCTCTCATAGTCATCACCAGGTTGATCACATGTGAAGGTAGATATTCCACTTTTAAATCTTGTCACTTTCGATTGTTAGCCCACTTTCAGTTCAATAAACCATTGAATTTTCCCTTCTACTTTTTAAAGAGCTTGGAGAAGATGTCCTATCAAGTGAGGAAGAATGTAACCAACCCCCACAACAGCCTCTTTCACCATGGGCTTATCAAACTCCTTGTTTTTGTCAAATTAGAAAAACAGGGGCAAACTTGGGATGCATTCATTTATCAATTTCCAAACCCTCACTTGACAATCAAGACTAACAAAAAGACATTGGATCTAAGGACTATTTCTCCATCCAAAATCCACTCTCCAAGGAATCCAAGCCCTCCTTCACAAGCCATTTCTTTACCAGAACAAAAATCCAAGAAGTTTGTTGAAACCCCTACAGCCTCATCAAGCAAAAAGTTCAAGAAGCCTATTGCTAATCTCCAAATGCCTTCAATATCTCTTGATCCTACACCCAAGAAGCTACAAGAAGTAATTCAACAAGACTTTCCTACAGTCCCCACAAATAGGAGAGGAGATAATCGATTTCATAGAGGACCCTTTCGGAAGAGTACCTAGAGCACAAGAGGAAAACCTTATGCAAAACCCATGACTACTTCGGACCCTATCCAAGTGTCCTCCGATCTCGAGAATCCTCACAAAAGACTTAGGGAAGTGTCTGTAGACGAATTGAAGCCTCAAAGAAAGACAAAATCTGAACCTACTTCTCCTGATCAACCCCCTATTACTCCTACCTCACTGATGCCTACCTTAGATCTTAAGACTGATAGACTTTCTACATATTTCAAAGGATCTAAGCCTTCCTCTGAGATATCTCATCCTACTCCAACCATTGAGAAACTACAACAAGAGAATTTTTAGTTGTTGCAACAATTGGAAGATAGGAAGACTGTGGACATGCATCTTCACCATGATAATGCATTCCTCCAAGCAAAGGTGAATTCCCTTCAAAGGTTGGTTGACGAGATGACCAAATCCAACTGCAACCTCAGGGCACAATTGAAGCAACACAAGAAGCTTAAGACAAAATCTTCACAGCAAGAAGGAGAAGCTTCTAAAGTTGATCCTCTTCAGCAAGCTTAGTCATGAGGGGCAATTTATTTTTGTTTGCAGTGGGACCTGCAAAATCTTAGGTGTGGGGGTAATGTTGGGCCCGTGATATGATTAATTTAATGACATTAATTAGATCCTTTTTGGCCGAATATGTATATACGTTTTCCTGTTTTGAAGAGTTTTGAAGAGCTTTTGTGTTAAATCGCTATGATTCAAACCAGGTATGCATGATTCATGTTTTATGGTGATTTTGAGTATAATTCAGCATGTTTTTATGATTTCAGGAAACTAATTCACGTTCTGTGTGTCACGGGGAAAATTCGCAGCTTGTTTTTGCATCTGACACTCCGTCCGGTACTCCATCCGGAACTCAATCTAATACTCCATCCGGCACTTCGTCCTACACTAAAACCATGGGCAATTTGGTGGTTATCATATCAGCGGCTAGCGATGGGCGAATCAGAGACATGGGTTTTGCTTGTGCTCTTGGCCTCCAGCTACTAACCTTATGAAAACTCAATTTGTGTTGTTATGTTGGGAGATTATTGGCTTGCCTTGTTTCTAGAAGCCACTGGCAGTTAGGACGCATTGAATGTGATTTGTTGTTTTTAGAAAAGGTCGACCCTTCTAGTGGTCGGCCTCTCACTTGTAAACCTATAAATACCACCTCAATGGTCAAACAGATAGAGTTAGAGAGAAAAATACAGTTCATCTCTGTTTTGCTATTTTCAGACACATTTTGCTAATTTTGTGTGAAGACTGTGTTTTTTATTTTAATGTTTAATTCGTGTTGTTGAGCTCGTGGTTCACCTTTGAGGAGTAGCCATGACTTGTTGGGGGGTGCACCAACAGTCTAGGTGAATATCTAATTAGTTTGCTTGTGAATTGAATAGTGTAGTCATCATTTTGTTTATTTTCTATACATGAGTTTTCATTATGCTTCTTTATTGTACAAATTGTTGTTTATAATTTAATTGTTTTAGTTCAGTTTTGCAGGTTATTGTGGAGGCTAATGTTAATATGCAATGACTTTTTAATTAGTAGGAACTAGCTTGCAAGCTTAGATACTGACCTCTGTGTGTATTTAGATAATAGTTAGATTCTCTATATGCTAAAATAGGATTTAAAACAGAGTTTTTAGTTTATGGTTTCTTTGACAAGTTTCAGTGGATGGATAGTTGTTAGTTTTAGTTTCCATTTTCATTTTATTTATCTAATTGCTACTTAGTTTTGCTTATCTAAATTTTCATTTAGTTTGCTCATTTAATTTATAGTAATATGTTGAAATAGGAATAGAAATTAATTTATGTTTTATGAGTATTTATTCTTTTGCAATTTGAATTGTTAAAATAGGACTAGTTTAGTTTACTTTATGCAATTTCTTTTTTAGATCTAAGTTGCAATTTCAATTCAAAGCTTGATTATAGAGTTTAGTTTCCTATTATGAATCTAAGTAGTATGAATTTGCTTATGTTAGCATAGAATGAAATTCAATTTACTAGATTATTGTTTTTATATTGTTGATGATTAATGCATGATTGAATAATCACATGGATATGCAGGGTAGTTGATATTGCTTCTATCATGGCTAAGTTCTCATTGGATTGTCTAATTCATACTTTTCACTTTGCTATCAAAGTCAATATTGATTTTATACCTCTTGAGTTATCTTTAATTGTTAAATTCCATCGTGATATTATAAGACACCGGAAGCATAACCATCAACACTATATTTGAGTTGTCTTGCTTTTATAGATTAGAGAATAGTTTCCTTGCTTTTGTACATTAGAGAATAGTCCTCTTGCTTTGGTAGATTAAAGAATAGTTTGTTTATCATAGATTAAAGAGTATTTGTTAATTACTTTTATTGTCATGATGCTTTGAATTTAGTAGATTAAAGATTTCCTTTCATAAATTAGAAGTAATTGTGAAGTTTAATTTAAGAATATAGTTCACTTGTTTATTAATTTGATTAGTTGCTTATTGAGTAATTTTGATTAGTTTACTTGTTGTAGAAGTTATCATAGGTTAGTTAGTTGTTTGTTTGCTTTTTTACTTGCTTTAATAGGGTAGTTTCTTGCTTGTTTATTTTGCTTTGATAGGGTAGTTGCTTGTATATTTACTTGCTTTCATAGGATAGTTGCTTATTGAATTTGAATAGCTTAATTAAAGTAGTTGTTGTTGTTATTGCTTATTAGGTAGATTGAATAGATAGTTTGTTTTTTCTTATTGTCATGATTAAGTTAATTTGGTTTGAGTAGGGTTTCCATTTGCTTTCTTAGGACTATCCATCGATCCTTTGTTCAAAAGTTACTCAGTGTACATAGTTTAAGTTTCTTAGTAGGGTTTGATCATTAGTAGTCTTTGCTTGAGTAGATTAGCCCTTCAATATCTTGTTTCCTTAGTTAGACTATACTATCTCTAGCCTTTCTTCCTTGGCACATGTAGTGATACAACTCTAATTTTACTTACCCCGGGTTGACAATTTAATTGAGGGTTTTTAGTGTGTTTTTAGTGCATATAGAATACCCATCAATACCCATCTTGGTGTGCAAGGTATGGAAGGTATTTGTGAACTCTAACATTGTTTGGTCCCGGTTTTGATGCAACGTGGCCCATCTCATGTACTGTTCATCATAGTTTCCCATAGGGTAATATTTCTCCTTGAACGCATCCATAAAAAAATCCCAAGTGGGCTCAGCCCCATATATACCAGAATCCTTTGTGGAATTTTTCTCCCAGTAAGTTTCCCACCAATGTTTGACATGGGGGAGAGCCTTAAGGAGTGCAAAGGTGATCTTTTCTTTGTCGAAAAAATTGTGAACAGAGAAATAACCTTCAAGCAAATTTAACCATTTTTCCAAAGCATCTGCATTGATATGACCTTCAAATATGGGAATATCAAAATTAACTTGTACCTTGAATGGGGTAGTGTCTCCAAAGTGATTGCTTGATGAAGACACACATGTTATTGTCAGAAATCGTTGAAGGATTTGGGAAAAATTCTCCAACATCTCGTTTCTCTGTTGAACGAGGGATTCCACGAGCCACATATTGATTGGATCTCCTTCTCCCTCTTTCCTCTTCTCTTCCGCCATGGGAGGTCGCTTGGGTTGGTGAGAGTGGTTATCTTCAAGGGAAACTAGCTCGAGACCCAACTCTATATATTGACCTCGTCGAGTACATGCACAAGAAACGAAAAGGAGTAGCATGCTTTGATACCACTGATCCAGATTATTTTGAGAACGAAATGACGCAAAGATATAATAATGAAATATACAAAGATATTGCAAGATTCACATAAATATTGCAATAAACATAGAGATACAGTAATGCACAATTTTTATTAATGAGTGAATGTAGAGAAACTGTAAAATTACAGAGTGAATGACTCGCCAGAATGGTGGTATCTTATCTCTAAGAAATGAAGTGATGGCTACGCTCATTAGAAAGAATATGATCATCATTAAAATGAGACTCCAAAGTCCTTTTTAACATAAATAAAATCCAAAACCCTAACCCCAGAAGATGAAACATCAAAAGGTTTGTGGGCCTCGATGGGGGTAGTTGATACATCAACTTTCTTAGGGCGTAAATTTTGCATACGATCTTCTCTTGAGGTGTTATATACCTCGTCGGAAAAGTCTAGTTGGGGATTACATATTTCGTTCAGCCCAGAACATTCCTTCAATTATCATCTGCGCGTTGTCATGCCCAAAAAACATTATTTAGGGCCTCAAAATAGCCCTAGAAGTTCAGGAACCGAA
Source organism: Picea abies (assembly GCA_900067695.1). Lineage (NCBI taxonomy): Eukaryota > Viridiplantae > Streptophyta > Pinopsida > Pinales > Pinaceae > Picea > Picea abies. The sequence continues at coordinate 12,316 of CBVK0100604559.1, read as the reverse complement.
AAACAGTAGAAAAACTACCAAGGTGTAAACCCATTTTTTGAGCCAATGGAATAGGTGGATGGCCACCAATTTCTTCCTGGATAAAAAACTCCACTAGATCCCAAGCCTCATTCTTATCCAAGGCTGTCATTTCTTCAACCATGGCCTTTTTCTAGAGTCTTCCATCCTATGAATCCACTGCCTCTCTAACAGTTCTAGGATCATTATCAGTAGTAGATGAAGAAAAATTTCAACAAAAATCAGATGGAGTATACATTTTCGGTAGCCTTTTTTCCCGCACCTGGGGTATGAGGATCTTCTTTTTTTTTATTCATGTTCTTCTATAGAGTCTGATTCATCATCCTTTGCCTCAAACTATATTTTATCTGGTTCTTCCTTACTTGGTAGGACTTCATGTTTGAAAACATCCTTCATTTCTCTAAACACCACATATTGGCTATACACAACCTTCTTAGTTTCTGGGTTCCAAAGCTTATAACCTTTGAGACCATATTTGTACCCAATAAAGATAAACTTTTCATCCAGTCAACATATGTGGATTTGTAGCCCCCACCTTTCAGAGAGAGTAACCTTGAAGGTTTGAGGGACTCAAAAAGAGGACCTCCACCGGGGGACATCACCAGTGAACTACAGAAAATTAAAATCCCGGAGTTTCTTTGGGGTCATGCAAGTGAACGTGCAGAGGCATGGTTGGAAGGAATGACGAGATGTTTCACCTTGAGAAACTATGCTTCCACATCAAAGGCGAAGATAGTGATCATTCAGTTGAGAGACAGTGCCTTGAACTGGTGGGGCAACTTGGAGAGGAAGTTGTAACTTACTCCAGACACCGTCTCTTAGGATTTTTTTGAGGAAAGGTTTCGGATAAAGTATTTGTCGGCTTATTATGAGGAACAGTATGTAGGATCATTTCATGATCTAATTCAGGGAAACAAAATTGTAGAAGAGTATGATGGAGTTAGTAAAGTACGTCTCATACATGGATACCAATCAACAAGTAGAACATTATGTGTATGAGTTAAACGCTAAGATAAGGGCCATGGTACAGATGTGGAAACTATTAAAATATTCTATGTGTTCATTTTAGCATAGACAATATCACTATTGTCTCCCAACCATAGGCATGCAACCAACCCCTAGCACTTTAACCTTTACTAAATAGAATGATTCCAGAAAGCCACACTATAACCAAAAGATAAAACTTAGTTGCAGCAGTAGAATGAGATGGAACCAAAAAACACCATCCAACTGTAGCAACAACACAAGACAAGGAGAGAGCACCTCCTCCAAGGCTGGAGCACAAGAGAGAGGGTCTCCACAACAACAGAACAAGAAGAATACTCAACTACAGCAGTTGCAGTTGAACTTCTTAGGCTACCACTAAGAATACCAACAAGAATATCACCAAGAATAACACCAAGAGATTTAGAGGGTAGGGCGCATATCTTAGGCTAGATGTCTCTAGAGAGATAGAACAAGAATTTCCCCAAACGATGCACATTTTGTTCTTCCAGCTGCAGTTGCAAACTTGCGCTATACCTTTCTGAGAGAGTGAGTGGGGTGTGTGTGCAAATCAGCTCAAGCTCCTTCTATTTATAGTATTTCTTGTCACCTTCCTAGGCCGACTCCTCTTTCTGGAGGGAAATCCTTTAATATTATTTATTATACTGATTTGACTTGTCTTCTATGGTTTTTACACATTTGTTTAGGGTTTCTCTTGCTTCTGGAATATTCTATTCTAGTCAAAGGTTACATATGGAGGTTAATACCTCCCATGGATACCATAATATTAACACTCCCTCCTAGCTAGGGAGGTATTAACTGTAATCATCTCAAACACATCCATCCATTTCACATTGTATGGGAAAGGCTCACATAGTCTTGCAGACCATTCTATAGGTAGCATCATCATAGACACACATGTTACCTCATGATCACACAGATCAAGTCACAAGTATCATCATCATTATCCATCTAGATGGAAATCACCTCCAACACTACTCGTAGTCTCCATGGAAATCAGGTAGTAGCACATAGTTACTACAATTCCATCCAATAGATCACAACAGTGTCGATCCATAGTAGTACACAATTGTTATCCAGTTGTACAAAACCACTCCTAGTAGTGCACAACTACTATCTAGTGACACACAATCACTAGCAGTGGAACACATCCACCATAGTAGCACATAGATATTTTCTAGAGACAGACAATCTTCTGGCATCAAATCATATCATCATATGCATCATCTCTCAAGGACATACTCCATCTAAGTAATTGGGCATGATGTTGAATAATTCATGTGTTGGACTTAGCGCACTCAAAATAGTTTCTCGTATAAGTAACTCACTCAACAAAGTGATATAGGGACCATTCTTCCTATCATGGTCATTGTCTGTGACACAAGAAGAACGAAGGTCCCAACAGATGTTGAAATCCATGCCATGGGATACAAGGACTATTTGTCTAATCTAGACATACATCCTAGAAGAATGGCAGCCCTCCTAGATGATGAAATCCATGCCATGGGCTACAAGGACCATTCTTCCCACTATGGTCACTACTGTAAACTCAAGAAGAATGATTGTCTTGGACCATTTTCCCCCCTCTGGCCACTACTGTAAACTCAGGGAAAATGTATATCCTATACCAATCTCCCCACTCTGGTCACTCTTGTGAAATCAGGGAGATGGACCATTCTACCTGTCTGGGCAAAGCCCTAGGAGGATAGTTTTCATGGACCATTCTACCTATCTATGCAATTCGCCAGAAGAATAGTTGTCCATGGTACATCAACAATCTGTCAACCTAGACAATTCTCCACGAGGAGAATATCAGTCCATCAGCAATTTGTTCTTCTTGGACCATTCTCCACCTAGAGAATTTTTCTCCACCAACACACTGAATATTCATGATTCCATCTATCAGCACTCCCTCCCAACCAAGGAAGTCATCTCCTCCTTTTCAATATCTCCACAAGTCCCATCTTGTACCTCAAGTATGCAAACTTTATCTTGGACAGAGGCTTTATCAAAATATCAATTGTCTTCTCATTGGTAGAGATGTACTGGAGAATCACTTCTCCCTTCTGGACTTTATCACGGATAAAATAGCACTTGATCTCAATGTGCTTCGACCTGTCATGGAACATGGAGTTCTTGAGAGCTTCACATGGCTCTGATTATCACAATATATCATAGTCGAATCCAACACTTGATCAAATAGTCTAGAAATCAACTTACGGAACCATACTTCTTCTATAAAAGAATCACAATTTGTAATATACTCTGCTTCTATAGGGTTGAGTGCAACAGACTTTTGTTTCCTACTAGCCCATGATATCATAATAGAGCCCAAACTGAAACATATACCAGAAGTACTATTTATATCATCTGCACTCCCTGCCCAATTTGAATCAGTAAATCCATGTAGTTGTACATCAATGTTTAAGGCATATCTCAAACCATAATTTAGCATCCCATGAAGATATCTCAAAATGTGCTTTGCAGTTATACAATACTCATGTCTAGGTTCCACCTTGAACTGGATCAACATGTTCACAAAAAAGTAAATTTTCGATCAGGTATTCACCAAATACATCAAGGAGCCAATCAATTGTTGGTACATGGACGAGTCTACTAGATCAGAATCATAGTCTCTCAGCTTCTTCAGATCTATCACCATGGAAGTTTCCATGGATTTGCAATCCATAATCCCAAACTTCTGAAGGATCTTTACAACATACTTCCCTTGCCCCGGGAAGATTTCACCAGGCTTATGCCATACTTCTAGTCTTAAATAATAATGCATGAGACCAATATCCTTCATATCAAATTTAGAGGCTAGCTCCCTCTAACACTGAATAATGAAAAGCTATGCACCTATCAAAAACAGATCATCAACATATAGTAGCAGGATCAAAGATGCATTATTCACAACCTTGTAATAAAGGTTTGGATCATCACATCTCTTGGAAAATACAAGTCTCGTCAAGTAACTGTCATTTCATGCATACCGAGCTCTTGGAGCTTGCTTGGGTCCATACAAGGCCTTCTTTAATCTGCATACATGGGTTTCTCTCGAGTGTACCTAAAAACCTTGAGTTTGATCTATGTATACTTCTTCCTCAATTACTCCATTGAGAAAAATGGTCTTTACATCCATCTGATGTAAACTCCAACCCATGGATGTTGCAAGAGATATGATGGCTCTAATATAAGTGTATCTGGAAACTGGAGAAAATGTCTCATCATAGTCTTGTCCCTCCTGTTTGGAGAACCCTCTATCCACGAATCTTGCCTTGTATTTATCAATACTTCCATCTATTGCATGCTTTATCTTGTAAACCCATTTTGAAGTGACTACAAACTTTCCTTTAGGTCTAGGTATGATTTCCCATACATGATGGATTGATATTGTTCCATCATAGCTTCCTTCCATTCTTTGTTCTTGATTGTTTCTTCAAAGGTGCAAGGTTCTGCATTGAGATGTTTTGGAGAACATGTAGTTTCTTCCTTGGGACCTTCATGTTCTTCTTCATTGTTGGGATCCATGTAATATTCTATAGATTTCCCAAAGAAAATATTTTCATCAAAGGTCACATCTCTGTTGATTTAAACCTTTTTTTGACCTTGAACATAGATTCTGTAATCTTTTCATGACTAACTATATCCAATGAATATGCCCTTCTTTCCTGAAGGTTCCAACTTCTTTCTTTTTTCCTTGGGAACATGAATATAGACATGACAGCCAAAGATCCTCAAGTGTTCAACACTTGGCTTCTTTCCGGAGAAGGTTTCTTCTGGAGTCATGTTTCTTCAATATATGATGAGGACTTCTATTATGAACATATATGAATGTCATATTTGTTTCTCCCCATAGAAACATGGATAGATTACGGTCATTCATCATTGCCTTAACAAATTCTTCAATGGATCAGTTCTTTCTTTCTGCCACACCATTTTGTTAAGGATTATGTGGGACAATTAGATCCTTCCTCATCCCGACCACTCTGTAGAATGTCTTGAAGTTATCTGAGGTGTACTTCCCCACTTAGTGAGGAGGTTGGCATTGGTCCACACACATCTGAGTGATCGATGTCCAAAAATCCTTTTGCTTTACACACTTCCTTTAAAATTGGTACTTGGTGATATCACCTACCTCACCACTTGATGGAGTCATCTACTCCATGTTTTTCAACTGTTATTGTAGCTCATTCTTAGAGCTATCACTTGTGAACTACCTGGAACAAGAACAACAAGAGAAAACATATTTCCAATAACATTTAAGAACATATCTATGGTAACAAGGATGGTAGTCATCATAGAATTACCAAGGTGACCTGCCCGAGAGAAAAACAAGAAATATCTCCTAGAGGAGATGTTAGTTCATTTTTGCAAACAAGTGCAATAAGCATATATATCAATAGTACTTACATGCAACCAAATATACCTAGCAGTAATAGAACCTTTCAAAGATTGTTGTCACAACTATAGTGTTTACTTGTATTGTAGCAACTGTCAAACTTGATATGTGCAAATTGAAACTTAACAATTTGATCAATCAAACCTGGAACCTGGAGCCTCAACTACTAGGGAGGGTGTGCTTGTTCATATGAATGTACTAAATCCAATATCATTACTTGGACAAGGTCTCTTGTACATCCCCTTCAAACACACTCATGCTTTGCTGGATGATATAACTTGAAAAGCATACACAAGTGCATACCTTTGGAATTTGTAGCATCATTCAACTTGTCTTCTAATATGAAACTAGACACCATCTTGACAAAAAGAGGTTAGAAAATGAATCAAAAAGGTTCAATGATTAGAACAAGCTAGAAACCCTAAAATTTTAATTTTGACTACAAAATCAATTTTGACCAAAAGCCAACCTTTGACTTTGACTTTGACCAAGAATTCAAACTTGACATTTTTTATGGTTGAGGGAACTAGAGGGTGCTCTAGGCTAGGGCACACTAGAATACCCAAAAAATAGTTCCATATCGTCACTAAAAGTGCCCAAGAATTTAGGTTACGGTTTGTTGCAACTACAAAATCAAAAACCCTAGTTACAACTGCAATTGGTGCTATAACGAGCTTGACAAAGAACTCTTGATCTACCTTTCATTGATTAGACTGTTATGAAGGTAGTGTGGGCCCATAACATGTTAAAATATTCGATGTGCTCATTTTACCATAGAAAATATCAGTATTGTCTCCCAACCATAGACATGCAACCACCCCCAATCACTTTAACCTTTACTAGATAGAATGATTCCAAAAAGCCACACTAGAACCAACAGATAAACCCTAGTTGTAGCAGTAGCACAAGATGGAACCAGAAAACACCATCCAACTGCAAAAAAAACACAAGACAAGGATAGTGCACCTCCTCCAAGGGTAGCACACAAGAGAGAGGGTCTCCACAACCACAGAACAAGAACAATACTCAACAGCAACAATTGTTGTTACACTTCTTAGGTTACCACCAAGAATAACACTAAGAAAATCACCTAGAACACCACCAAGAGATACTAGAGGGTAGGGTGCATATCTAAGGCTAGATGGCACTAGAGAGAGATACCAAGAATCACCCCAAACAATGCACCTTCCTTTCTTGCAGTTGCAGCTCCAAACTTAAGTTATACCTTTCTCCGAGAGTGGGTGAGGTGTGTGTACAAATGAGCTCAAGTGCCTTCTATTTATAGTCCTTCTTGTCACTTGTCTAGGCCGACTCCTCTTTTTGGAGGGTAATCCTTTAATATTGTGTATTCTACTGATCCTACTTGTCTTCTAGGGTTTTTACACATCTATTTAGGGTTTCTCTTTCTTATGGAATATTCTATTCTAGTCAAATATTACATATGGAGGTTAATACCTCCCGCAACTACCATAATATCAAAAAAAACCATCATCATTGGTTGAGGCAGTTGAAAGTGATCGTTACGTAGAACATCATATGAGATTAAATGGAGGTATGAGATCAACTATTCCACAGTCGCCTGGATTCGTTGAGAAGGCCCCTAGGACCTTCTCCCGGGGAAGAAGCTCTAGGCCACCTCCTTATGGGAATAGAGTCACACCTAGAAAAATTGTAGCAGGTATTTTAATGGTAGCAAGTACAACATCCCACTCATCACCAGTGACGCAAGTAGGTCCATGACCTTCTCAGGGAGAAACTAATAGGGGCATGGGCTCAAGGGGAAGGAACACATTTTAGAGTCCTTCATAGGGAAGTGTGCAGATTACATCTCGTGTTACTTGTTGGGAGTGTGGAGGACCCCATTACCAACGCGACTGTCCAGAGTCACATTCAGGATTTGTACATAGAAAAGGAAAGGACCTGAAGGGAAGAGCGAGTAGTAGCCACCAAATTTATGTTGCAGTTAATAACCGCTAGGTAGAACATCAATCCACTATGGTGGAGTCATAAGGTACGTTAAATCATGTCAGTGTTAAAAAAAATTGATTATGGTGCTACTAATAGTTTCATTTCACCTTGAACATTAGAAAAGTGTGGGTTGGCATCCTACAAGCGCAATGAATTTCAACAAGTCGAGATGGCTTCGGGGGAAAAACAAATGGTAGGACCTGGCATTGATAATTATTTCGTAGACTTGGGAGTGTGTACTACTAGGTTGAATGTGTATGCCACCACTCTAGGGACATATGATCTAATCATTGGGATGGACTGGTTAGAAGCTCATTGAGCTTTGGTAGATCGTTTCACGAAAAGGGCCCTTTGCATAGATTATGAAGGAAGGTCAGTAGAGATCCATGGAATACGGAGGAAGGTGTCTCTATGCTTTATCTCAATGATGAAGGTTAAATGATGTATGAGGCAAGGTTGTCAATTATATGTAGTGGAAGTAGTCAATGAAGGGAAGGGACCCTCTCTAGATCAATACCAATTTTGTTGGAATTTAAGGATGTTTTTTTGAAAGAATTTGCAGGGTTTCCTTCTAAGAGGGAGCTTGATTTTAACATCGAGCTAAAACCTAGTGTGGAGAAAATTTCCAAGACACCATATCGGATGACGACACCAGAACTTTCTTAGTTGCAAATACATTTGAAGGAACTACTTGACTTAGGGATAATAAGGCCCAGTGTCTCACCTTGGGGTGCACGAGAAATTTTTGTCAAGAAGGATGGTTCCTTACGACTATGTATATATTACAGGGACTTGAATCTTGATACACTGAAGAATAGGTACCCAATACCATAGATAGATGATCTCTTTGATCAAATGAAAGGACCAACGATTTTCTCAAAAATTGATCTACAATCAAGGTATCACCAGTTAAGGATTCAGGAAGGCGATATTTCTAAAATTGCCTTTCGAACTCAGTTTGGGAATTACAAGTTCATTGTAGTGCCTTTTGATTTGACCAATGCATCGACAGTATTCAAGAGCCTCATGAATAGTGTATTATGAAAGTACTTAGACTGCTTTGTACAGGTCTTTATTGATGATATCCTCATCTATTCCAAGAATGAAAGAGAACATGAGGAACACTTGTGAGTGATGTTGTCATGCCTTAGAGAGAACAATTTGTATGGAAAATTGTCAAAGTGCTCTTTCTTCCAAAAAGAGATTCACTATTGAGGTCATATCATTTTGGGTGAAGGAATTTTTGTGGACCCAAAAAAGGTGAAGGCCATAATGGATTGGCATGTGCCGAGGAATGCTCATGAGGTGATAATATTTATGGGGCTAGTTGGTTATTATCGAAGGTTTGTGGAAGGATTCTTGAAGATCGCATAACCCATCACCACCTTGCAGTGCAAGGGGTTCATGTATGAATGGGCCTATGAGTGTGATATTGCATTCATTGAGCTTAAGAGGTTACTAACTGGTGCACCAATTCTACGAGTGTCAAATATGGAAAAATATTCACAGTCTGCACAGATGCCTCGAAGCAAGGATTAGGGGTCGTGTTGATGTAGGATGAGGGAGTGATATCGTATGCGTCAAGAAAGTTGAAGCAACATGAGGAGATATATGTTACTCGTGATTTAGAGTTGGAAATTGTAATGTTAGCTCTAAAGCTTCAGAGGCATTGTCTATTGGGGTGAATCTTTGAGCTCAAAACAGACCATGAAAGCTTAAATCATATCTTCACTCAAAGGGATATCAATGCCAAGCAGAGGTGATGGAGTGATTTTATGAGTGAGTATGATTTTGGAATTCCATAAATTAAGGGAAAAGAGAATGTGGTCACATATGCCCTAAGCAAGAGACCATGTATATTCTCCTTGGTGCCCTTAAAAGTTAATATGAGTGAGCGAGTGTTGGGGAAAATTCTTGGAGATAGTTGGTATTTAAAGGTTACTTCAGCCCTCCAAAGTGGGAGGCAATTAGATCCAAAGTATGAATGACATATCCTTGAAGCAGATGGATTGTTAAGATATCATGGAAGGATGTACATCCCCGGGGATGGGGATATTCGAATCATCATACTCAAAGAATCCCATAGATCACTTTACTGTGCACATTTGGGTGTGAAGAAAATGTACACGGACATGAAGAAGATTTTCTTTTGGGTAGGGATGAAGCATGATGTAGTCCATTTCGTCGCCAAGTGCCTTGACTGTCAACAAGTGAAGGTTGATCATCACCATCTGACAGGTCTCCTACAACCTCATGATGTTCCTATGTCCAAATGGGAAGTCATTTCTATGGATTTCATTGTGGGATTACCACTCACATCACTAAGGCACAATGTCATTCTTGTTATAGTTGATAAGTTGACCAAGATTGCTCGTTTTATTCCAGTCATAGACACTTATGATGTCACTGATGTGGAACACTTTTTTATATGTGAGGTCATATGTTTGCATGTGTTACCCAAGAATATCATTTCATATAGGGACTCTCAATTCACATCTAGATTTTGGAAAAATTTACAGTTGACATTAGGGACTTAGTTGAACTTGAGCACAATGTATCATCCTGAAACAAGTGGTTAAATTGAAAGAGTAAATCAAGTTATGGAAGACATGCTTAGGATGTATGTTATGGATAATCAAAGCCATTGGGAGAAGTACCTACCTTTGGTGGAGTTCGCCTACAATAACAGTTTCCATAGCTCAATTGGAATGTCGCCCTATGAAACTTTGTATGGAAGTCCATGTAGGACATCGTTGAGTTGGGAAAGTTTAGAAGATCGAGTGACAGTAGGGCCAAAATTGATTTAAGATATGGAGGAATAGGTGATTCAGATTAGACAACGATTAAATGAGGCACATGATAGACAGAAGATTTATGTTGATGCACGTAGGACTGGCCGAAGTTATAAAGTGGGAGATTAAGTTTTCATTTGTATCAAGCCTAATAAGAGTACCATTCGGTTTGGGAAAGGGACAAATGGTCTCGATTTATAGGACCATCTAAAATCCAAGAGAGAATTGGACCCATTGTCTATTGCCTTGTACTTCCATCCCACTTGCATAAAACTCGTAATGTTTTTCATGTATTTATTCTACGTCATTATGTCACTGACGAATCTCACAAACTAAATTGGAAGGAATTGTAGGTCTCAGACGTGAGAACCATCATGGTTGAACCGTTACACATATTGGACCATAGGGTCCGAAAACTCAAGAATTGTTTGGTATACCAAGTTAAGTTCCAGTGGGACAAGTATAGCCAAGGATATTCTACTTGGGAGGATGCAGAGACCTTACGACGAGATCATCCCTCACTTTTTTAACCACCTCAGGACTATGTTTCCCGAAGGATGGGTGTATGCAATTTCCCATTTTGACTTAGACAACTAGAATTACGGCCTAGTCGTATATTTAATTTCTTATGATCTGTGGAACATTGATTACTTGACACTTTAAATTTTGGACATATGGACCTATGTGAATGAAAATACTATGAATGTTTATTGTTATGTGATTTAGGATGGATATTATGGAACCTATTTCTAGCTTGAAACTTTTGAAATTTAAAGATGTTGGTACATGGATACCGAGTTGATGATATGGTTAAATGTGTTTACATGATAATGTGTATGGATATGTGTGAGTTGTGTTATAACTAATATGTAGGTTAATGGGCTATGAAATAGCCAAAGGATAATGATAACAAAGGGTTGATATCGTGAACATCGACTAAGAAACAATATGGTATGAATCTTTGTATGTGAACTTATGTTGGTTCAAATGCATTGTTATGGTATGTGGGCCAGTGCAGGTTTTCAAGTAGCGAGATTGCCTGAAACTAAATATACTATGAAAAAATCCTAGCAAGACAGTGCCACTATATGATCGATGATAGGGTGTTGACCCTAGTTATATCATGAGGGGTGGAGGCATTACCCATCATGTATCCTTTGAAACCTAAAGTTATGGGAGAATGGTGTTAGATCACGTTCCCATAGATGTGTGATGATGACTACTAGTTGCCTGTTGGGAAAGCTTGGTCAAGGTAGTTGACACTTCCACTTGTGGGTTCTATCTAGAGTTAGGTCAATACAATTAATGCTCCAGGATAGTCCAACAGAGGAAGGATAGGGATGGAAGAGGGAATTAGGTTAGGGAGGCAAGATTATTAGAAGTAGTTGAGAGTGTGTGGGGTTTTAATCTTATAGAGGAAGTGTCTGATTATCTCTTGTTTCAAAATAAATAAATAAATTCTTAACTGAACTACAATTATCTAAGTGAATGTTGTTTGTGTTAAATTATTATAATTGAGGGATTATGCAAAAATTGTAAATGGTTTATTATTCTTTATGAAATTAATAGCATTGTTGATTGGATTGGAAGCATATAGGAATTGCATTAGATGTGATAATTATTGTCCTTAGTACACGCACAAGTCATGTATGTGCTAGCTACGAATACATGCCTTGTGTATGTATACTAGTATTTATGAATGTTTAGATTTAATGATGTGCATATCTAATTTAGACATATGAATCATGTTACTACTATCCTTGTATTGTAAGTTACTATAACTTCGGGACAAAGTTTCTTGAAGGGTGGGTGCAAGATACCAGATATAATAAATATGCAGAACAGAAATAAAATGCTAGAAATGGTAGAATAACAGTAATATAACCAGCATAATCTCCACAATAACACAGTAATGATATAACAACAACAAAAATAGCACTTTGATTCAGAAAGCAGTGTTCATGAGCCTCTTCGAGGGGGCAACCTCCAGTCGAGCAGCACTCTGTTACAATAATCTCCAAGCTAGGGTTTTCATACCCTCGACCTTTATTTATACTAAATATGTCTATCAAGAGAAGCATCTAGAGGAAGATCCTTCTAGAAGCATAAGCTTCTATTAGGTCTTCTTACA